>CM076581.1:1156063550-1156170137 GCA_034641835.2 Pinus albicaulis | reverse complement strand
AGGACACTTAGCACAGCAAACTAATACACTCCTTTCATATTAGGTTGGTATCATAGCTAGATTTTAATCTCTCGTGTTGTTGTGTGCAAAGATTTGTTTAACTGTTTGCAAGTGTTCACATGCTTACTAGGCTCAAACTTAAGAGAGGAGAAGGCAAATTGGTGGAAGCAAGAGGTTATCAAAGTGAGTCACAACAAAGGAGGGAAAGATTGCCACAATATCCACCACCTAGTTCACCTCCAAAAGAAGCAGAAGAAGTATTAATCATGCCTCTAGAGGAAGAAGAAATCCATGAAGAGGTGGATCCCAAAGAAGAAGAAAGGGTGTTCAGGAAAGCATTCCTTGACATGACTGAGATGGTGAGAGTCCTTTATCAAGAAAGGAATGAGAGACTAGAAGGAGAAGGATCCAAACTTCACAAGGAAGTTCAGGGATCATCAGGAGGTCACAATGACGAAGACAAATCAAAGAAGAGCAATGGAGGAAATGGAGGCAGGGGAAAGTCACCATCCTCACCCCAATCATCATCATCCTCTACTTCATCTTCAGTACACCAGTCACACAATTCAAAGAACATTGGTAAAAGTCCTTTTCTAAAACTTGATGTTAAGTTTGAATTGCCAATGATTAATGGTGAAGTTAATGCAGAAAATCTTGATAATTGGATTAGGAAATTGGATGTCTATTTGAGAATTCATAACCTTCGTGATGATGATACCAAAATCCAACTAGCTTCATTGAGAATGGAAGGCGCAGCACTTGTTTGGTGGGAATCCAAGACAAAGGACGAGATCAAGAAGCATGGTAATATTATCCTATCATGGACTGATTTCATTACTGCAATAAAACAATATCTTTATCCATTAGCTCACATGCAGAAAGCCATAATGAATTGGCAAAATTTTAGACAATTGAAAGGACATAATTTGCAAGAATACACCCAAGAATTTAGGAGAAGAGATCTCTTATTATGGGTATATTTTCAGAGCCAATATACTTTTCTCAAGTACATAGGAGGCTTACATAGCTACCTAAGACATACTATTCTCATGTTTAACCCTACAAGTCTAGATGAAGTTTGTGTTCAGGCCACACATCTAGAAGCTAGAGAGAAAAACATTACTGATGAGGGTAGGAAGAAACCTTTTAAGGGGAACAACAAAGAGAATACCTCAAAAGGTAAGGGAAAAAAAAATGCATCTGTCAAGAAAGAGGGAGAAAAAGTGGTTTGTAAACATTGTTCAAGAGAAGGCCATGAAGAGAAAAATTGTTGGAAATTACATGCTAAAAAGAGACCGAAGTATAACAATAGCAAAGGGAAGCAGAAAAATGCAGCTACAACTCAACATGACTTAGGAGAGGCTTCAGGTGAAGAATCAAAAATTACAGCCATGGGATTGAATAACATGAAGGGGAAAGAAATTGAAACAAAACCCAGTACTAGTACATCAAACTGTCACATACAAGCTCCAAATGAAGAAGAGAGAATTGAACTATTTCATGTGAGGGTCATATCCAAACAAACCAAGATTGACATACTATTTGACAGTGGGTCACAAGCAAACTTAATCTTTGAAGACTTGGTCAAGAAACTTAATCTTGAGACCATTACACATCCAAAACCATTTCCACTTGGGTGGATTTGTAAGGATGCAAATTTATAGGTTTCAAAGAAGTGCATATTGCGCTTTGCAATAACTGCACATTTTGTTGACACAGTTGAATTAGATGTGGTTCCACTTGATATTACAAGTATTGTGTTGGGCAGTCCTTACTTGTATGACAGGAAAGCGATCTTCCATTTCCATGAGAACAAACACGATTTATTCAAAGATGGAAAGGAGTACATTGTTAGAGCACATCGCAAGAAGACAAATATTGCAATGGTAAATGTCGGACAGGTAAAGAGGTTGGTGAATTCAAGTAAGAATTTTTTTCTTCTAATTATTAAGCCTAAAGTTGATGTTAATCTTGAATCATTTGAAGATTGTGATCCTAAGTTGAAGTCAGATTTATATGATGTAGTTGATGCACATCATGAGATGTTTCAGGAGCCAACAGGATTTCCTCTAAAAAGGTAGATTCAACATGAGATTCAGTTGCAACAAGATTGTCCTCTTCCGAAAATCGGCATGTATCGCATGTCGATAATGGAGAATGCTGAAATAAAGAGGAAAATCAAGGACATGTTGGAGAAGGGACTCATAAGGCCAAGCACTTTGCCATGTGGTTCACCCATAGTCTTGATTCCGAAGAAAGATGGGACTTGGCGCATGTGTGTAGACTTCAGAGATCTGAAAAAGATAACGGTAAAGGATCGATACCCACTCCCAAGGATAGATGATTTTCTAGATCAGATGAAAGAAGAAAAGTTTTTCACTAAGTTAGATTTACGAAGTGGATATCATCAAGTAAGAATTGTAGAAAGTGATATATGGAAGACTACATTCAAAACCAAACAAGGACTCTTTGAGTGGTTGGTTATGTCGTTTGGTTTGTGTAATGCACCAGCGACTTTCATGCATGTTATGGATAATGTTTTGCATCCATTTATTGATGAATTTTTTATTGTGTATTTAGATGATATACTTATTTTCAGCAAAACAAGAGAATAACATGTCTTGCATGTGAAAAGTGTGCTTGATGTTTTGAAGAAAGAGAAATTATTTCTTAAGATGTCAAAGTGTGAATTCAAAAAGACTTCTCTGGTTTATTTGGGACAGATTGTAGGAGGAGGCGAGTTGAGAATTGATCCTTATAAAGTGGAAGCCATTGTGAATTGGCCCACTCCCAAAATAGTAACCGAAGTAAGAAGTTTCTTAGGCACAGCTCAGTATTGGAGAAAGTTTATTGCTAAATTTTCTGCAATAGCAGATCCTATGCATCAGTGACAAGTGTGAAGAAAGGCTTCCAATGGGGAGGCAAACAGCAGCAAGCTTTTGAAGCTTTAAAAGACAAGATCAGTTCAGCTCTGGTCCTTGCATTACCGAATTTGAGACATCCATTCGAGTTACAAAATGATGCTAGTGATTATGCCATGTGCATATTACTTTTACAGCATGGTAAGCCTATCACTTTTCATTTTGAAACATTCAATGGTGTTGTAACTAATTATCCTACATATGACAAAGAGTTGTATGCATTGATCCAAAGCGTAAAGAAGTGGAAACACTACTTGATGGGTAAAGAGACAATTATACATACTGATCACCAACCATTACAGTACTTGCAGTCACAAATAAAATTGCAGCAATCACGACATTTCAGGTGGATGGGATTTCTTCAACGGTCTCACTTGGCTATAAGGTACAAGAAAGGTATTTTCAATAAAGCTATTGATATGCTTTCAAGGCCAATTATAAGTGCTACTCCTTTACTTAAAAATTATTCTATTGTACATGAGAGTTACATAGAACAATATGCACATGATGCTGAGTTTCAAGATGTGTATGATAGTTTAAGTGAAGGGAATCAAGTTGAGGAAAATGATTATTACATGCATAGCAATTTGTTGTTTAATTTGGGCAAGCTGTGTATACTGCAAGGAGAGAGGCTTAGTGTCATGAGAGAGGATCATTCGTCTCTTATTGCTGGACACTTTGGGGTAAGCAAAACAGGGCGCATCTACAGAGGTATTTCTATTGGCCTCGCATGATAGATAGTGTGTCACGTTTTATAAGACGTTGTTCTATGTGTGCAACAAGCAAGCCTAGCAATAGGAATCTTGGGTTGTACATGCCACTACCGGTACCATCAAGGCCGTGGGAGAGTGTCTCCATGGACTTTGTTGGAGGTCTACCTATGTCAATAAAACAACATGATTAGCTTTATGTAGTTGTGGATAGAATCAGTAAAATGTGTATACTTATGCCATGCAAGAAAACCATTACTGCTGAACAAACTGTTGAACTTTATTTTCAACATATATGGGTTCATTATGGATTTCCAACTTCTATTGTTAGTGATAGAGATTCCAGGTTCATTGGGAATTTTTGGTCCAATCTTTGGAAGATGATGGACACAAAGTTGAAAAAGAGTACTGCTTTTCATCCGCAAACTGATGGCCAAACCGAGGTGGTGAACATAACCGTTGTGCATCCATTGAGAGGATATTGCAGCAAACATCCCAAGTTGTGGGATGAAAAACTGCATTACATTCAGCACACTTACAATCGGGCAAAGCACTCTTCTACAAATACTTCACCTTTTGAAGCCTGCTTTGGGTACATTGGCTCCCTGTGATTTGCAAGATTGGCAAGAACAAACACAGTAGGGGCCACATAAGAACCACTTTGGAATCCTAGGACCTAGCCTTCCTGGATTGAGAGAGGGATCTCTCTATATAAGTGTTTATAGATGATATGTATTTGTGCTCTTGTTTTATGATATTACGCTAGTTATGAGTTCTAAGGACTTATTTGTTTGGGCTTATTAATTGATAGGTTGACAGATCTGTGGTGTGATTAGTTGAGGGAGTGTTTCAGCTGAATAGATAGACCATGAGAAAACATTAATCCATTGGGAAATGGAGTCATAAAAGGATTTAATTGTTCATCAAATCTGCAAGGGTTTTCATAGGGCAAGCTAACTATATCAAGTGGATATCTTAGATTAGTTGTGATATGAAATAGCAATAAGTTGTGAAGGAAGCAGAGCTATAGTCAATTAAGAATCTTCTAGCTCTACTTTAAAAAGAAAAGCCTTTTAGGTAACTGTTTGAGGCAAACCAAAGGATAGGGAATACCATAGACTTCTTTGGCCAAATTTTAATAAGCAAACCAAGAC
Source organism: Pinus albicaulis (assembly GCA_034641835.2). Lineage (NCBI taxonomy): Eukaryota > Viridiplantae > Streptophyta > Pinopsida > Pinales > Pinaceae > Pinus > Pinus albicaulis. Next base: position 1,156,165,352 of record CM076581.1, on the reverse strand, counting down.
AACAATCCAGCAATCCTAGAATTACTTTCAGACAAAGAAAACATTTAAGATAACAGTGAGAGCAGCTAAAGAGCAAGCTAAAACTATCTTCTTTAACTCAACACTCAAAATACCTTCAAAGCAACATTTTAAGGCAGACCAGAGGACAGGGCATACCATGGACTTCCCTAGTTTAGACTTTATTAAGTATACTTCAAAGAAAGGCCTTAAAAACAATATTTCAAGCTACACCAAAGGACAAGGCTTACCATAGACTTCTTTGGCTTGACTCTATTAAAATCATTTCTAAGACAACAAGCTAGGTGGAACTAGAGAGAAATTAAGAATTCTCTAATTAGACTTTGTAGAGGAAAACATTAAGATAAAGAATGCAGACTGTTACACAGCATTTTGTCACTATCCTTGCAATCCCCATCTTGCCCATTGAAGGGTCATTTCTGTGACCAATAAGTAGTGTCATGCCTTGCAAAAACCATCATTATGTCCCTTTACATGAGAGTAACATTCCTCCTCTTGACAATTCCCTGAGCAGAGACTCAAAAACCCTTGTTTTTGCCTTGGTGCAGGTAATCAGTTATGCCCTCGTGCTGAAGAGGAAGATTAACACTGGGCCCGCGCCAGCTGGCGCTCTGTCCTAGTTTTCCACCCGCGCCAAGCTATTTATGGAATGTTTTTAAAAAATAAAGGCGGAGATTCCACTCCAACCACCTCGAGGATGAGTCATTAGGAGTGGTTGAACTGATAAACCATGGAATACCACCTTTAGGTTTATGGTTTCCACCTCTTATGGGAACTCCCTAAAGGATAGACCTCCCTCCCACATTTGTAGGGATCCTAACCTCCTCCTTTTCCTCTATAAAAGAAGCTATCTCTCTTCATACAAGCTAGCTGAACTTGGAGAATTAGACATACTATAGTTGAATGACTAGAGAAGATAGAGTAAGAAGGAATTACATTTAAGAAGCTTGAGTTCATGACTTTTGAGAGAGCTTGAGTCCATGCCTTCATCCCATTCGAATTCCCTGATGAGCATCTAAGACGCGCTTCGCCTGAACCCTGCTGGAGGAGACTGCGATGTCAAAGCATCGGTTGTAACTCTTCCTTCTATTCATTTATATACATGACTACTATTTGGTTCCACTGTTGTGTTATGATGTTTGTTTAATGCAATATGTTTGGCCCTCTTTGACTGGTTAATAGTTATGAATGAAATGTTGTTATCTTGTATGTTGTTCTTGTTTCTTGTTCTATGTGCAAGTATCCAATCGTAATGGCGAACGGATTGTGACTTGCCGAGGTAGGAGCGAGAAGCCACCACTACTACAGCAACAATGACAGTGTTGGACTCCAGGTAGGTCGATCTACCGTGTCCCTTGTCCATTCAATAATTAGGAAGCAACACTTTAGCGTGTCCCTTTGTTTCTAGACCCACTCTAGGGCTAGAGGGATCGTCTCTGTCCACAGAGAGGATTTACCTACATAAAAAATTGGCGACTCCGTTGGGGATCAGTGCGAGTTTGTCATTTCATTTTGTTGGGTCAATTTCAATTATTGATTTTATCTATCTTTTCTAGTTTTCTTGCTTGGTTTCCATCCTCTATTCAGCTTCAGACTGTCAAGATTGACCTATGCTCATTAGGTTTTGGTTTTTCCTCTTTTTCCCATAGTTATCTGGCTTGGCACGGTTTTCCTTTGAACAGTCACGCCAATTGGCATAGGTTGCTCTTTTTGCAGTCGCACCAACCCCTGTATGGCGCGGATTACAGCCTTACAATAACGCCAACCCCTGTAGGAATTGGTTTGACCTCCTTTATGAGTCTTTTGGTCAATTTTGCTTGCTTCCGAGTTATTTTTTATGCATAATTATGCCTTTGGGATTGTCTCAATTGTTGTCGACTTGATTTTCTCAGTTGTTTGTCCATCTTCTTATCAGTGTCAGTTTAGACCTTAGGGTTTCTAGGTGTCCTAGTGCACTGAGCCTTCTGTTCGAAAATCGAGTCGGTTTGATTGTTGTTAGTCCCATTTGTTGCTTGATTGCACTTAGTTTTCTTGATCTTTTGAGTGATTGCCTAGGTTGCAGAGTCATTTCATTTTCTCAATTGGTTCTTCGCCTTATTGTTCCACGTATAGATTACATTGCTTGTTTTGGATCATTTTGAAAACTGTCTCTTGGTTTGAAAGATTGCGACATTAGTTTGAGTGATTTCTTGTGTTTGTTTCTGTTTTATTGAGTCATTCAATTTTGATTCCTATGCAACTTAAGCTACTGTTTGTTTCCATTTTTCATGTAATTAGTGCATCATGTACTTCTTTTCATTGAAAAAATAAAAATAAAAACATATTTTGCATTCTTTCTTTGCATTGAAAGTGAAATACTCTTTTGCATAACTAGCATCTGATTATCTAGGAAAGAGTTTCATTTTCGTTATATTCTGTTAGATGCATTAGTGGATTTCTTCCCATGGTTTCATTGTTTTCTTTTGCTTGAAAGATATCTATCCTTCTCATAACTAGCATTCATTGAATCGGAAATGATGTTCATTTGCATATAGCTTGCATTTAGGGATTTTTGAGATCCGAAATCGATAGGACCTTAAAACTGAAATGTAATCCAAGATCAACTATAAAAATTATTGAATTAACCTAAGGAAGCATTGAAACCTAACGAAACATTTTTAGTGGTCTAGGCTAGAGATGTGTTCTAGCGTGTTAAAACCTAGTAGCTGTCATTCGCCATTTGGCTTTAGACAGCGCTAGTACGGACTTGTGCTCCCCGTACCATCGAGTATATAAAGGGAGACCCTTCTAGGTTGCAATCCTTTTATCCATAGGAAGCCGAGTCTACCACCTTGTAACCGTGATACACCGAACACGGCATTCGGGGAGACTACCTGCACGTACGTCAATTCCTTGGTCATTTATGTTTCATTTGATCATCAAGGTGTATATGGCAGTTCACAGAAACTTGGTATACCCTCTTGCTTAGTATTCCAGAGTAGTCATTTTGATCTTTTCATGACTCTTTAAAAAGAGAAGAGATCGTCGAGCATTTGTCCTTTCACGCTCATTTAAAATTGAAAGAGACTAGAGTCATCTTTGGCCTGTTTCTCGACTCTTTAAAGATGAAACAGCAAAATATGGTTTCATTTTCATAAAATTAATCACCTATGATCACACACCTGTTAAAGTTTTATTACTTGGCCTCTTGTTTTTTCTTGGTTTTTGACCTTGGAGTCCTCGATTGGTTTTATTTTTTCCTTTCTGTTTTGATATATGGTCACGGTGGCGGAACTACTGGTTTCGTCGTCCTCACTGCCTCCTAGTGGTAGTTCTTTCTCTGACATTTCTTTTGAAACTCCTTAGTACACTAGGTCTGCCGAGATCTCGCAGCCTATTCTCCCGTTTTTCCTGCCTCTTGCTACTCGATCTCCTCCTGAAGAGCCAGTTGAGTTCAATTGGCCTCCTTCTGGTGCTTGGTCTGGTTTTGGGGAAGAAGGATATTTTCCTCCTCTTACGTCGGGCTCGCCATTTTTTCCTGTTGTTGTGCCTCCTAGTCCCCGTAGTCTTTTTGAAGATCTTACGGCAGAGTTAGACATGGACTCGTCTAGCCTTGTTGGTAGTGAAGGAATGCATGTTTCTACAGGAGAATATCAGCTTTTTCCGGAAGATGTCCCTCATGTTTCTACTCAGTCTTCTCCACCATCGATGTCACTTCCGTCAGGCTATCGGTCCTTGAGTCAGATTATGTCTGGTGTTGCCTCCATTGTGCAATCCAGTACAGTAACTCCTCCTCAGAGTTTGGTCTTACCCTCATTAGGACTATCACCTTCAACACCTGGTTTGTCGATTACTATTACATTTGTCCCAGTCCGACCGACGGTCTGTGTGGCTTCATCCACACCTGTTGTTACCCATCATTCGTCGGGATCTTTTCACACCCGCAACTATATTTTTCTCAACCCTACGTGGCCTGTTAATCCCAGCCCAGGTAGCTCACAAACCCGTGCCATGGAAACCCCGTCTACCTCTACCACGCCTATGGTTTCTACCTATGTGTTTGATGAGCAGATGTTGGATATTCACCGACGTTGTGCTCCTTCGACGGAGGCCACGCCTTCTTCTAGTGTTATTTCCACTACCCCTGTGATTCCTGGCGGCCTTACTTTTGAAGAGTATCTGTTGGCTATTCAGCAACAGAGCTCTCAGGTTCTCAACAGCCCTAGGCTCCTGGTAATCCTCTTTTTCATAATTATGATGTTGTCGGTAACCTTGTTTATTTATATCCGCTTCATTATGATGAGCATGGTAATCTGGTCTATTTTCCTCCTACTAATCCTTATCATACCATTTCTCGTTTCAGGCCTACCTTGCTTGTGCAACCCTCTGGCTTGCAAGGACAACCCCCTATGGGACAACCTTTAGCTCAGCAAGGCCCTGCCTTTGGTCCACAGGGACAACCATACGGTCCATAAGGCCAACTTTTACAAGGGCAACCTTTGGCCCAACATGGACAACCCTCCGGTCTTTTCGATCAACCTTCGAATCAACCAGGACTATCCTATGCTCCTGGGGGAGGGGAATATACCCACCACAGGGAAAACCTGTTGCACCACAACAGCAACCACATGCTCAATATGGCCCGAATGTTGTGCAACCAGGAAAACCCTGCGGTCCTTCCCCGGGTCAACCTAGTTATCAGGGACAACCTGGTCCATTGAAACCATCGGGCCAACCTTTCCCACAAGGCCAAACTGATGGCCCTCAACAACCGATTCAACCTTCTCCTCAGCCAGTTCCATCATTTCAGCAGCCCGTTCTACCCACTCAGCAGCCTGCTCAACCTACTCAGCTCGGTCCGCCTGCTCAACCGCAAGGTGCTTACTACCCCCAAGGTTCATATGAACCGGTATATGTTGCACCTCAGGTTCCTTACCCTCAAAATCAAACTGTCTATCATCAACCTCAAAGCCATGCTTAAATTCCATAGTAGACTCCATATGCTGCTCAGCAAGGACCTCAATGGCCTACTCCGACTCAATATCTCGGTCCTCAACCCCAGTATCAACCGACTTATCCTGCTTCTAATCCCTATGATCTGAATCCTCCAGGACATAATGTATGGGGAAAAAATCCTACTTGGACTGGATGGAATGTACTTGCAGGTCCTTATCAAAGACCTTCGATGACTTTCAATACCCAATTACTGTTTCTTGCTACGTTGGAATTACATGATGTGTCAAAGTTGACGAACGATCCCATTCTTCATAACCCGTATTGGCCTCTGGTTCCAACCAAGATTCCTGGTGATTGTCCTAAATTTGAGGGCAAGTCTGGCGAAGACCCCCAAGCGCATGTTATGAGTTACCATTTGTGGTGTTCCTCTAACTCTTGGGTTAACGATTCTATAGACTCTGTCTTTCCCAGTGAACTCTTACTGGTGCCGCTGCAAAGTGGTACATTGAGCTATCTCGTGGCGCCTTCCAAGATTTCAATTCTTTAACCATGGAATTCCTTACACATTTTCAGTTACCATTACATTATGAGACCGGGACGCACCTCCTCACTTCATTGAAATAGGACCGAACTACTCATATCTTGGATCATATTCATGAGTGGTGACGTCGTCGTCACATGATCAAATTTGAAATTCCTGATCAGCTTCTAAATCATTGGTTCACCACCTCCTTTGTCAATCAGATTGCCAAAGACATAGCTATGGGGGCATGTGTAACCGAGGAACAAGCCATTGCTTACGCCCAGTACCTTGATCTTGTGTATTCTCAGTCTAGCGCATTATATGATATCTTGCCTGATGCTCCCCAACCTGGAAATTCTAAACCACCAGTGACTCCATGCATCGATGGTATTATTAGTTCTGTGTCTTAGACTTCTCAAAAGTCTTCATCTTCAAATACTGGGAAGTTGAAGTCCGCTTCTTCCAATAATGTTGCTTCTCATTCTACTTCGAATTCTGGTAAACCCACAGAAGTTAATGCCGTTCAGGCCAATCCTATGGATAATGCTTCTAAAGGTAAGAAGAAGGGTAAGGGTAAAGCCAAAGCCGATACCCTGAAACAGGATTCTTAGAAACCTAGTGCTGGCGATGGTTCTCAACGCAAACCGAAGTACCCTTGTTTGATTTGTGACAAAGAGCACTTCACCAAGGACTGTCCTCGACGGTCCAAAGTCAGCCAATTGCTCAAAGGCACCCAGGGAACTTCGGCCATTCTTAAAGAACCTTTCCCATCTCAGCAGACTCAGATGGTAGAGCAACCTCAGTCCTCTGCCCCATTTGGCTCTCAGGTGTTCATGATGAATGGTTTTGTCGTTGTTTCTATTGCTACTCGGTCGAAATATTATGTTGGATCTCGTCAGGCCACGGGGAAGGAGATCGTTGATGGTCCTCCTCCTCCACCTATTACTGGTCCTCTTGAAATTGAAAGGCCCAATGTTGAATCTGTTGTGCGACCACCTTCCAAAGGTCTCCTCCATAAGTCTTCTTATAATCCCAACGCCCATGCCGCTTACCATTACAATATTTTTGATGATTTGGCTCAGGCGCCATCCGCGATGTCTGCGTTGGAAGTACTTCAGAGCTGTTCGTCACAGTGAAGAGCTTTGTTATCTGCAATTGGCGAGATTGATCCTGCCGATACCAGCCTTCTTGCTTTCGATCTAGAGAATTTCGTTCCATGAATCCCGCATCAGATTTCACTCATTATTCAAGTTGTTATTAATGGTCTCGACATTCATCGAGCTGTTGTGGATGAAGGTGTGTCAACCTATATCATGTCATCTTCGTTTTGGAAAGCTATTGTTTCTCCAGCCCTAAATTCATCACCAAATGCCCTAGAAGCATTTGATGGAAGAGAATCAAAACCTTTAGGTGTTCTCGCTATTTTACCGATTACTTTGCAAGGGAAGACAGTCAATTTCAAGGTCGAAGTCGTTGATGCTAAGCTCAATTATAATCTTCTCCTTGGTCGCAGTTGGACTCACTCCATGTTGTGCGTTCCATCCACTCTCTTTCGTGTTTTGAAGTATCTGCATGAAGGAAATATTGTTACTATTGATCAATTGTCTTTCTTCACCTCTTCTTCCAAGAGCAATGTTCCGTATGTGGATAAGTTTCCCAATCCCTACGAGAGCGTAGGGCCAGGTATTTTTAAAGATCCTTCCCTCATGGGTATTTTTCCTCTTCCTCCTCTGAATATTGTTCAGATTCATATGATTTCTCGGTCTGATGACCCATGGATTATTCCTTCTCCTGAACAGATTGATTCCTTCAGAGATTCAATGCCTTTGAGTCTGATTGAGATTGATTATTGTGAACTCATTGTTTCTTTGGAACCTCTGTCCTCTTATTGTACTCCTTTGAGCATGTCTCTTGACATTTACTCTCAATCCCCCTGGCTTGGTGATTCAGATTCACCTGATCCATTGAAAGAGGTGTTTTCTTCCAATGAGGCCATCGTGGAAACCATGTATCTTGAGGATCTGCCGTGGGATGATGGTCATTATCGTTCCTCGTTTATGCTTGGCCTCGGGGCCATGTCTACTTGTCTTGAGTGTTTTACAACTCAGGTTCCTTCTCCTCTGCTTCAATTGCCTATTTTGACACATGACATCTTTACAGAAGGTAACTTGAGTAACATTACACAGACAATGCCTATTGACATTTTCGTTAAACTGGGAATTGTTGAGAACATCCATATTGGGGTTACTTGTTCTTCTGATGAAGTCCAAGTTTATACTAGCCTTTTTCGCTATTTTCATGATGTATTTGCATGGTCCTATGAATAAATGCCCGACATTGATCCTAGTATAGTGGTTCATGAAATTCCTACTTATCCCGGTTTGAAACCTGTTCGCGAGTGTCATCGTCCGGTGCACCCTAGAAAAGCTGCCGTCATTAAGGCTAAAGTTGAAAAAATTCTCCGAGGTGGTTTTATTTATCCGATTCCTTTGACAGAATGGGTCTCTAATATTTTTCCTGTAGATAAGAAGCAGGGAAATATTCGTTTCTGTGTTTATTATCGTGATATTAATCGAGCTTGTCCTAAGGATAATTATCCCACTCCCTTTATTGATCAGATCATTGATGACTGTGCCGGGAGTGAGATATTTTTCTTAATGGATAGTTTTTCTAGTTATAATCGGATTAACATTCTTCTGACTGATCAACATAAGACTGCCTTTATCTGTCCTTGGGGTACTTTCGCATATAAGAAGCTCCCTTTTGGCTTAAAGAATGTTGGGGCTACATTTCAGTGAGTGATGTCATATGATTTTCACGATATTCGACACATCGTTCAGCCTTATCTAGATGACCTTCCCACTCATTCAGCTAAGCGCATAGACCATCCTGACCATCTTCGTTATATTTTTCTTCGTTGTCAACGTTACAATATTTGGCTTAATTCGCACAAGTGCATCTTCTGCATTGATTCCGGTAGACTCTTAGGGTTTATCGTATCCAAAGACACAATTCACCTTGATCCCCTGAAGGTTGAGGCTAATATTAATCTCCCCTTTCCATCCTCATTACATCAGTTGCAGAGTTTTCATGGTAAGGCTAATTTTCTACGTCGTTTTATACCTAATTATGCAGAAGTGCTTAGAGGATACACATGATTATTAAAGTCGGGCGTCCCATTCTACTGGGATGAGATTACTCAAAAGTATTTTGAGGCCTTGAAGACGTTGCTAGTCAACACTCCTATGTTGTGTCCTCCTAACTATCATCATGATTTTTCCCTTTATTTAGCCGCCGCTTTCAGTACGATTGCCATGGTTCTGTTACAAGACGATGATGACGGTAACGAGCATGTTATTTATTACTTGTCTCGTAACCTTCTCGACCTTGAGACACGCTATGGATTTTTCGAGAAGTTAGTGTTAGTTACAGTTCAAGCAGTTCAGCGTTTTCGTCAATATATTCTTTTGTGTACAGTGACTGCGATTTCCGATTGAAACCCCATGACCTATATATTGTCTCGACAATTTCTGGGGGGCAAATACTCAAAGTGGATTGTCATCCTCCAAGAGTTCAATTTGGAATTTACTGATGCCAAATCGAAGAAGTCATTAGTCTTTGTTGATTTGATTTGTTCCCTGCCTTCAGACTCTCCTCTGTCTCGTCCTGAGGAATATATACCAGACGATACACTTTTCTTGCTTAGCACCCTCAATTCATGGTACAGTGATATCATTGTTTATCTCCAGACTTCTACTTTCAGATCTGAGTTGACGAAGGATGCCCGCCGACGCATCCGTCATCAGTCGCAACCTTATCGTATAGTCGGGTATACCCTCTATCGTGTCGGAGTGGATTCCATTCTCCGTCGATGTTTAACCCTCGATGAAGCTGAGAAAGTCCTCAATGATTTTCACAGTGGCGCCTGTGGAAATCACATGTCTGGTTATGCTACGGCACAAAAGATTCTTCGTGCTGGTTATTTCTGGCCTTCTATATTCAAAGACTGCATTGTCATAGTTCGTAAATGTCATGATTGCCAGGTTTATCAATGCAAGATGTGTGTGCCGCCTGTACCTCTTCATCTTGTCATTACCGTTGGTCCCTTTGCGAAGTGGGGAATTGATTTTATGACGTGTATCCCTCACTCGGCTGAGGGGCATGCTTATATTATCGTAGTCGTGGAATACTTCACCAAATGGGCCGAAGCAATGCCTACACTTGCCGCTGACGGTAAGATATTTTCTCAATTCATATTCAATCATATCATTGCTAGGTTTGGTGTCCCTCAAGCCATCGTCACCGATCATGGTTCCCATTTTTGGCATTTCATGGTGGCCGAGTTGGCTTCTAAGTTGGGTCTGCGTCACGAAAACTCAACGCCGTACTATCCTCAGGCCAATGGCCAATTTGAAGCCGTGAACAAAGTTCTTGTTACCATGCTTCAACGTACGATTGGGATCCATAAATCCAATTGGCATCTCATGTTATTTTCAGCTCTTTGGACGTACCGAACCTCCGTTAAGAGTGCAACGGGATTCACCCCTTTCCAGTTGGTTTATGGTCTAGAAGCTACTCTTCTGATTGAATGTGAAATACCTTCACTCAAGTTAGTTGTTGAATTACTGTCGAACACTTCACCCGAAGAAGAGCATCTCCTTTATCTCGAAAGGTTAGATGAAACCCACTGCTTTTCTACTCTGGTTATTGAAGCACAGAAAAAGCGGGTCAAAGCTCATTTTGACCAGTCAGTTTCCCCTCGTTCTTTAGTTGAAGGAGATCTCATCCTCCTATATGAACAAGCTCATGATAAGCTGGGGGCAGGTAAATTTCAATCCATGTGGCATGGGCCTTACATTGTTAAACGTGTTTTGCAGAATGGGGCCTATGAACTCATTGATTACGAAGGTCACCCGTTATAACAACCCAGGAATGGGTTGTATCTCAAAAAGTATTATTCTTGAGTCATTCATGCATGATTTGTGTACATAGGTGTTTTTTTCATTTTTGTACATGTTTTGATTTGGTGTGCTTTGCGAGCATTTTCCTGCTTATTTAGGTCTTTCTTATTTGTGCAAATGTCTATTACCCCTTATGTTGGTTTTGCAAATGGTGCTTCCCCCAGTACCAAGAATTTCTCTTCAGCAGTCTGGGTAATCTATGATCCTGTTGGTGAGTTGATAGAACTACAAGGTATTTGTCTAGGAGGAACTACAAACAATTTCGTTGAATATAGTGTTGTTCTTGAACTATTAACCGAGGCAATCAATCTTGGCATATGCACATTGCTTGTAAATCTAGATTCACAGCGTGTTGTTCTGCAACTCAATGGTCATTATTCAGTGAGAAACCCATACATTTTGAGATTATATTTACGTATTCGTTTGTTGGAAAGACATTTTGATTTTATCACATATCAACATATTCCTAGACAAATGAATGCATTAACTGATACAGTGGCTAAAATTGTATTAGATAGACATTTGTGTAATTTGTAAAATCATCATCATGTGAAAAAGATCCATATAGGAATATATATATATATATATATATATATATATATATATATATATATATATATATCGCGTTTTTGCATCAGTGTGCATCATACATTCAAAAAATATGTGTGTTTCTGTTACATCCTGAGACATCATGTCTCTCAAAAATGTAGATATAAAGCCTAGGTGTCTAATCGGCGTGATTCTCATGATAGCATGTCACTGCCTGTACAAGCCGCCTCAGCAAGCGATGAATATGGCTTGACACCCCGACGGTATGTCTCTGGTAGGCGTGAGGAACATCATTGAATCGTGCATAATCCGGTACTCCATGTGTGATCCCCTCTAGGTTGCGCACGAGCTCCTCTTCCTCTCTTCCCTCACCACGAGGGTCGAAATCACAAGGAATTTTCCTCGCTATCGAAGACATGCCCGCGGGTCTCTCTGGGCCGACATCTGCAAATACATGGATTTAATGTCAGAACATACATAGTTAAAAGATAAATAAATAAATAAAATAATTTCATAATACTCATGAAAATTAAAAATGAGTCTTACCCAAATATTCATCCCAATCCTCTCCCTCCGGGAGTGGGAGGTCCGGATCACCAGTGAAATATGTACTAGAGTAGGGCTAGTCCTCCACGACGATCAACTGTCAGCAAAGCCAATCAAAGAAATCTGGTCTCCAGGACATCTGTTGACCGCCCTCTGCCCTTGGCATCAGAGCTGCCCATTGGGCCATCCGTGGTTCTCTCGCTGGTGGTGTCAAGACTATAACCTCCTGACGCTGAAAAATTGGTAGCCATTCCAGGAAGAACGATACCAGGATAGACCCATAACCAAATTGCTTCAATTTTCCCTTCTTGCATTTTTTTAGCTGTCGTTTCATGTTTATTGTCACGGCCTCTGCCCAGTTGTAGATGATCGGTGTTAAATGGTCTACAGAAAGAAGCATCTGTGTTTTTGTTGCTTCATGCGGTGCTTGCGATCCCGCAGCACACGTGATGGTATGTAGCACTACTTTTAATGCTAGGTCTGGGATAGTTTGGATATCAACTTTCCCACTTCTTGTTCCCTTTCATGCCCCTTGACATACTCTCTCCATCACCGTGGACATACTCTCAATGCAAGGTCGGGTATCGGTTAGGATCGGTGTTGTTCCCCTCCGCGAAAATCCTGTGGTAAAGTAGACATCAGAAGCATCAATCTCAAGTTCTTGATCTCGAAGGATGAACTTTTCTTAGTCCTCATCCCATATGCTAATCAAATATTCTAACATCTTTGGTTGAGCACGGAGACACGGTGTCAAGAAGAACTTCTTCAGTCCACAGTCCTAGAGAGCTTCCATGCATCTCTCATTTTCCATGGCAAGCTCGTCTTCTTTGTTGTGTTCCCGTTCTTTCCATTCTATCACCATTTTTCTGCTTTTTACTTGTAAACACATTCATATGAATGATATTAGCCTTTTGGGAACTTGGATTTGTGAATGATTGGGGTCGGTGGCTTGCATTTTGCACACAAAATGGTTTGCATCATTAGCGTGACTGTTTCCCAAACAGTCGCGCCAATGGGCATGCCCTAGTATAAAAAATTGAGCAGTTGGCGCGACTCCGTGCCTAAAACCCGCGCCAACCGCCGTGCCTTAATTTTCATACTTCCTCCCCCATAATTCAAAATTGGAAGTTGCAGGTAGTAAGAAATGACTCAAAATGAAGAGAGAGATCTCGGCTCTTACCTGGAACTGACGGATTTGAGATTGGTATGTTGGATTGTCTGCTATCGTCACCGCAAAATCACACAGTGAAATGGGTAACTATTTGCTCCACAAGAGGTAAAAAGTAAAAAGTAATTGTTTTTACCATTTTTGGCATTTTATAACTTTTTACAACCCTAATTAGGCTTTAAGACGTGTTTTCGATTATTTTATTATATTATTTTCGAAAAATGGGTTTTACACATGTCTCTTGTGCAGCAACAGATTTTCAAGACATAGCGATGAAGTAACGAGTTAAATTTTATACTTTTTTGGACTCGGTAAAAACACGAAAAAGTCACTGTTGGAGTCATCTTTCAGCTCTTTTCTGACTCTTTAAAATTGAAAAGACTGCTGAGATTCTTGTCGTTTCGAACTCGTTAAATGGCTGCGAAGCGATATCTACTCAGTATACGTTTACCCCTTTTTCGGGCTGGGATAGATTATTTATGAAAAAGGAATACCTTAGCCTATAGCGACTAAGAGTTTCTTTCAGATATTGTTTTCTACATTTTCGGATATGAGAGACTATTTACGAAAAGGGCCATGATGGAGTTTTCTTTTTTGCCTTCTTTTCAAACTCTCTAAACATGAAAAGGTGTCGAGTTCTCCCTTTGTCAGACTCGTTAAACTTTGATGACATCGGATTTCGTCACCATGACGTTACTCGAGTTCCTCCTTCCTAAGGCTCGTAAAACGTACTAGGTTGGATTTGTCCGAAGGACAAACTTACAACACAAGCATATGCTATCCCCTTCAAGCTTGTTTTAAAAAAATAATTGGGGTACTCACCAGAAATGTTAGGGGAAAATGGAACCAAGTTTTAGTTATGTTGGCAGTAGGTCTCTCTTGAACATGGCATTTGTCTGCATTTGTGTCGAGTTGGGGACATCTCATTTCATCATTTTTGCCTCCATGGGTTTGGGTAATCTCTTTTGACCTCTCATATGCTCTTTGCCACATCGTCATGACCTCGGATCCTTTGATGTCAAATACTGCCAAATCGAGTATCGTGCTGCTGATATGTTCAAGAGAAGTTTGCCTCTATAACTTTCAACCTCCCTCTGATTCTCTGTTGGTCCTATTTCACTACTATCTTGTTCCTCTGTCTCATATCGATGATGTGGGAAACATTATGGCCCACCTTTGATCAGGTCACTTCCTGTTGACTTCATCTCACTATCCAGGAATTTGATCTATAGACTCTATTCTGGTACCTTGGAGCCTGCATGCCTTAATGGCAGGTTTTTCGCCTTCGACGCGAGGTCCACATCATTGGCCTTTGATCGAGTGATTCTGCGGATTTTCGACGCCAGATCACTGTTCACATTCCGTGGATTGTACCGGTTGTACCATGAGAGCCATTGTCATTATTGGTGGTTTCTCTCGTACTTGTTAACAACTTTCATCATTGGCTGGTAATCAGGTGATTTTCTTGCATGTTTGACTTCAGCTCATATATTCACATGCTTGAATTTGTACTTGTTCGGGTCGAGATGGAGCGCAAGACCCTGGATTTTGTTTGATAAAATCCAAGATGCGGATTTTGGTGGATTATCATGACTTATTGCATGACTCTTTTGATTGGAAGGTTGTGACCATACCTGAGTCTATTTGTTGATCTGTATTGTTGGATGGCTGCGTCCATATCTTGGATCTCAGTTTTTATATATACTCTATTATGGATGGCTGCACCCATACCACGTGTTCATGTATCAGAGATATCAGTTGTATTCATCATTGCAGGTTTTCCGACAGCGTTGTTTTCGAACGCATTCTCATAAAGCATTTCGCCCCTCCCTCTCCCTCGGACCTCATGCTTTAGGGGGCATCTGTTACATAGCATTTTGTCACTGTCCCTGCAATCCCCATCTCGCCCATTGGAGGGTCATTTATGTGACCAATAAGCAATGTCATGCCTTTCAAAAACCACCATTGTGTCCCTTTACATGAGAGTAACAATCCTCCTCTTGACAATTCCCTGAGCAAAGACTCAAAAACCCTTGTTTTTGCCTTGGCGCAGGTAATCAGTTATGCCCTCGCGCCGAAGATGAAGATTAACACTGGGCCCTGCGCCATCTGGAATTTTGTCCTAGTTTTCCACCCACGCCAAGCTTTTTATGGAATGTTTTTTAAAAATAGAGGCGGAGATTCCACTCCAACCACCTTGAGGATGAGTCATTGGGAGTGGTAGAACTAATAAACCACAAACTACCTCCTTTAGGTTTATGGTTTCCACCTCTTATGGGACCTCCCTAAAGGATAGGCCTCCCTCCCACCTTTGTAGGGATCCTAACCTCCTCCTTCTTCTCTATAAAAGAAACTATCTCTCTTCATACAAGCTAGCTGAACTTGGAGAATTAGACATACTATAGTTGAATGACTAGAGAAGATAGAGTAAGAAGGAATTACATTGAAGAAGCTTGAGTCCTTGACTTCTAAGAGAGCTTGAGTCCATGCCTTCATCCCGTCTGAATTCCCTGATGAGCATCTGAGACGCGCATCGCCTGAACCCCGCTGGAGGAGACTGCGATGTCAAAGCATCGGTTGTAACTCTTCCTTCTATTCATTTATATACATGACTACTGTTTGGTTCCACTATTGTGTTATGATGTTTGTTTAACACAATATGTTTAGCCCTCTTTGACTGGTTAATAGTTATGAATGAAATGTTGTTATCTTGTATGATGTTCTTGTTTCTTGTTCTATGTGCAGGTATCCAAGCGTAATAGCGAATGGATTGTGACTTGCCGAGGCAGGAGCGAGAAGCCACCACTACTATAGCAACAACGATAGCATTGGATTCCAGGTAGGTCGATCTACCGTGTCCCTTGTTCATTCAATAATTAGGAAGCAACACTTTAGCGTGTCCCTTTTTTTCTAGACCCACTCTAGGGCTAGAGGGATCGTCTCTATCCGTAGAGAGGATTTACCTGCATAAAATAACAGAAATAGGGTGCCGAGACAACATATCCTGCTCTAAAATTTATATTATTTTATTAGAGAAATAGTGGACAGAATGAAAAACAGAAGAAAAACAATGACAAAGAAGGAAAACTTCACCATTAACATAGCTCAAGAATCCTGTGAACGTGCTTGTATTATTGATGATCAAAATAGTTACATTACTCCATGTACAGTAAATCTCTGCAACTCAGAGCTTTATCAAATCCAGCTTCGTAGTCCTCAACTAGCTCAGCAACAGAAATCAGTCAAATAACCACCAACTAACCAATAACTAAAAATGAAGTTTTCATGCAGTATTTATCTACAAAATGAGGAGGTGATGCTAAGTTAGGGTTTCAGGTGTCATTTATTACAGAGTAAATGAGTTTTTGACCTTTGTGACCATGCAAGGCCCAATGCAGAATATCTGAGAGTGTTTCTCTGAAATAATAACTCCTAATTTAACTTCTGAGCTAATTTTGGGAAATATTTGACTTTAAGGCTTTTTCAACAACTTTACAATAATTGTTGGGTAGATGAAAATTATCTCTAACTGTTTGTAATAATTGTTCGATGCTTTATTGAAAGAAAACATGCTATAGGTGGCAAAATATCCTTCTGAAGAAGTAAATGCTTGGATTTAGTCATTCGAATTTGTTTCTGTGTTTAATATACCTCTGTTTTACTATTTAAACTCTGTTTAGGCCTTTAAACTTTTGGATTTATATTTTATCTAAATGCATCACTATCTTTTCTCTAATTTTGCCTTTATCTCTGATTATTTATTAATATTCTTGATTAACCTTTTCAACCTTTGTTTTAACTTTTAATCCTTTAATTCTTCAATCCTTTCCTCCCTCTTCATCATCTTTACCTCTGCTTTATTGGCTAATCTTTACTGCTTTGTTACAATCCTTTGACTGTCTTTTCTTCTCACTATGCCTTATGTTTGTGTTTTTTGGTGTAGGGATGCATTCTTCTACTATTGGAGGGTTTAAATAACACCAATGATCATGATTCATCGGGATTTTGCTTGTTTTTACACCTCTGGTCCCTCTTAAAGATAGAATAAACCTCTGGATCTTCACCCATACATTCATTAAAACGATTTTTGGACTACTGGAATGCATTTCATGTGCTTCTGCCATTAAACCTGCACATGAAACAAACTGTGAGCTCTTAAACCTGCATTGGGAGGCCTTTACTGCGTTTACATGGGTTTTTTCGGGCATTGGAGCATTGCAGAGGCGTTAATGGCAGGTCGGGGTTTCATCACAGAGTCGCAGGGCTCTGGACAACGTTTAAATGGAAGGCGGTATCGCAATTTGGCGAGAGGAGAAGAAGCGGTTTTCGGGAGCAAGGAAGGCAGTTTTCGCATGGTCGAGGAGGTGGTAACGGTATTGGGAGCGGGCGTGCGATTCCACACTGAGGGCGAGGCATGGAAAGAGAAAACCACATGTATCACACGTTTTGGAAACACTAACTCTGGCGCAATTAAATTTGCGATGAGGGCTGTGGGCCGTTAGATCTGGGGGAAGGCAGATTAACGGTGGTAGGGATCTGCGGAGGAGCGGATAGGTTAAAGGTGGGGTCCGGGCTATTTTAATAAGCGGAGGCACTTATCGTTGGGGCAGGGTGAGGTTATATGGGCGTGGGGTTAGGTTAATGCGAGTGGCGGCTTAGAAAATGAGCCCGCAACAAAAACATACGCGGAAGCGCTTTTAAAAGGAAAAGGGAAAGGCAACGGGGCATTTTTAATAAAGAGCGGGGTCAAAACATTTAAGAATAGGGGTTAAATGTTTATATAGGGTCAGGTTAAGAAATGAAAGAGTCAGGTTTTAATATTTTTAAACAAAGTTTAATATGAATTAAAAAGGGTCTCGATTAGATTTAAATTGACATAAAAAACAAATGCAAAAAGGGACTTTTTA
This sequence comes from Pinus albicaulis, assembly GCA_034641835.2. Taxonomy (NCBI): domain Eukaryota; kingdom Viridiplantae; phylum Streptophyta; class Pinopsida; order Pinales; family Pinaceae; genus Pinus; species Pinus albicaulis. Next base: position 1,156,147,745 of record CM076581.1, on the reverse strand, counting down.
CATTGTTTTAGTGCAAACAAGGGAAATGATGAAAGTGAGGGGAAAATGAGGGTTTTGAATGGTTTTTTAGAGATGAAAGTGGGTTTTTAGTGAAGGAAATGAGTGAATGAGACTTTTAGGTAGGGAGAGGGAAATGAAAATGAGACAGACAAGCCCAAAATGAGTCCTTTTAGGAGTAGCAGGGTGACTTTGAAAGGGAAAAGATGAAATATAGTGAAAAAGACTTGTTGAGGATAATGAAGGCAGTGAGATTTCTAAAGATAATTGATAGGCAAAGAATGATATCTTTAGCTGCTTGTAGAAAATTAATATTCACCTAGTGAACTCTATAAAATACAGGAGGATAAGAGTGGCTCCAACTGGGGAGAGCAGCTCCTTTAGGAGGTGTCAAGAACCTCAAAGGTCAAATCTCTGGAATTTGTAGACCAGTGCCTTGTTTTGTACTTGACAGATTCCTCTCTTTGCTGATGTTCTTTTGAAGCTGTAATCGTTGAAATCTGATAAACATGATTGCTTCAACTCTACCTACCCATCATACTTTTCCTAGCATTTTTTCTTCATTTGGGTGCATTTAGATTGGCAACCCTTGACATCATTTTCTTTTGAAAATAGGAAACTATCTACTTCTACACTTATATCATCCAAAGGCTCAGTTTAGACTGATGAGCTCTTTTATCCTCTACCTAATCTACTTATCTGTCAATATTAAACAGTTTGACAGATTTTCGTTCTCTAATCTATTAACAAGAAATTGAAAACATGACCAAATCAGGATTAAGCAGTTTAATTTGTCATGAGTTGTGGAATTTTGGACAAGCTGCACATAGATTTTATTTTGCAAAAAGTAAAAACAAAAATCTGAGGGCTATAATTTGGAATTTTTTATTCATCCCTCTCTTATTTCTTGGTTCAAATTTAAACATTGGAACCAATATCTTTTCCTAATCTACTCTACTGATAAGCCAAGTTTAAACATTTTGGCAAATCTTCATTCACTAACCTATCAGCGTAAATTCAAAATCTGTTCAATCATGATTAGGCTGTAGGACTGAACAGTGTTTTCTTTTCCCAAAAGTAGTGGCATTTGGACTTGCACACTTTCAGAAATCTTCATTTTTTGGTATGGGGCTTTACCTTTTTCTTTATCTGCCCTACTTTTTTATTTTTTTTGTTTTTGTGTTTATTTTTCTAACATTTTTCTTCAAACAATGTTATATACAATAAACAAAGCTTTAAACAGAGATTCTCAACAAAAAAATGCTTGAGCATCTTGTCATTGACAAGACCTCCAAATAGTTATGTTCCATCCATTTCTTGAAGGAAGAATGCATTGTTATCTCTTGCAGAATAGATGAGGTATGAGCCTTTCCATAGATTTTCAAATTTTCCATGTTTTCCTTTGTCTTCTCTTCTTGAGTCCCACTTCAGAACTTTGTCACCAATGTTGAAATCATTTGCCTTGGTTCTTTTATCAAACAGCTTATTGATGTTTTCTTGTATTTGTTGTGTTCTATTGTATACTTCTTCTCTGATTTGTTGCAACTGGACAGTCTGATTTATTCTTCTTAGCATGTCATTTTCTTCAAACTGTGCTTCTTGGATGAACTTCATGACTGGCACTCCTAAACTTGTTGGAAAAATTACATCTGCTCCATACACTAGCTGATAGGGATACATTCCAATATATTCTTTATTTGCAAATCTATCTGCCCATAGTGCATGTACTAGTTTGATGTGCCATGATTTTTTGTTCTCTTCCAGCAACTTTTTGATGATGTTTACCAAACTCTTGTTTTAGGATTCTGCCAACCCATTACCTTGAGGGTAATAATCTGTAGAATGTCCCAATGTAATCTGATATTTGTGGCAAAATTCCGCCATTTTCTCGGATCTAAAAGCAACAGCATTGTCAGTGATAATCTTTCTAGGACAACCATCTAGACAAAATGTGGTTTTCAAGTAATTTGATAATTACTGAGTTTGTGGAAGTTCTAGAAGGAATGGCCTCTATCCATTTTGTAAAGTAATCAGTGGAATGGCCTCTATCCATTTTGTAAAGTAATCAATTGCAGTGAGGATCCATTTGTGTTGGGCAGAGGAGGTAGAATGGATTTCTCCAATAAAGTCTAGGCCCCATTGTTGAAAAGGAGCTTCAACAAAGATAGGATGAAAAGGTAATGGTAGCAATTTTATTTAAACCATTTTCTTGCCTCTCCCCCTAGGCTTTGAGAAAACATTCTAATTTTAACAGTTTCATCATCTATTTCTTGTCTATCAAAGTAGTCATTCATTCTGTCCACATGTTGTTGAGCAGTAGTATAACTTCTAGCATCATATAAGAGAATCTTGAACTGATAGTCGTTTGGTAGATCAACTAAAGGTTGTGGTAGGACTAGGGGAGTATACCATGTTGCCATGATATGCGGTTGTGGAAACAATGGAGGGTTAACAAGTGGAGGGTTTACAACAGGAGGTACAAGGTTAAATGGAGGAAGGGGAACACTGGAGGATGAAGTTAGTACAACAGAATTCTGTTGTAGGGTGGATGGATCTAAACTATCTGGGTTATCCAACTCTGAGACCTAGCCCTAGACAAGCTTTGTTCTAGGGGTGAGTCAGGTAGGATATTCTACAAGTTTTTAAGGTTTTAAGGCAGGGAATTTTCCTTGTGGATTGGTCTACTAATAGTTGGGTTTTTGGATCTAGGAGACTTCCTAAGGATGCTTTCAGGATTGTTAACTATTGCAGGAGGATTTGGGTCGGAATGGGATCTGGTATGAATTCTTCTAGAAGCCAGAACTTTGGATCCAAGGATTAGAAAGGTTGGAGCAGTATAACAGTCTTAAAGGACAAACCAATCTGTGAAAGAAATACTTAATCCAAAAAGTATTCTTGACTAGGTATTGTTGATGTTTTGATGATAGAATAGGTTTCCCAGTGGAGTCTATGGAAAAAATGTGGAATCAACAAGCCTACTAAAAACTAGTGAAGTCACCAGGTGGAGGATTTTTACTTGTTTTATGGCTGGCTGTTGTCCACCATCAGCAACCAGGTACCATTCTTGGCTAATACTTGATTCATATAAGTTTAAAATGAGGTTTTCTAAGTTTTGAGTTAGTTTATTACTCAGCAATCCCCAGTATGGTCGCCACTATGTTGGCTCCCTGTGATTTGTAAGATTAGCAAGAACAAACATTGCAGGGGCCACATCAAAACCACTTTGGAATCCTAGGACCCAGCCTTCCTGGATTCAAAGAGGGATCTCTCTATATAAGTTTTTACAAATGATATGTCTTTGTGCTCTTGTTTTATGATATTAGGCTAGTTATGAAGTTCTAAGGACTTGTTTGTTTGTGCTCTTGTTTTATGATATTAGGCTAGTTATGAAGTTCTAAGGAATTGTTTGTTTGTGCTCTTGTTTTATGATATTAGGCTAGTTATGAAGTTCTAAGTACTTGTTTGTTTTGGCTGATTAATTGATAGGTTAACAAATCTGTGGTGTGATTAGTTGAGGGAGTGTTTCAGCTGAATAGATAGACCATGAGAAAACATTAATCCATTGGGAAATGCATTCATAAAAGGATTTAATTGTTCATCAACTCTGCAAGGGTTTTCGTAGGGCAAGCTAGCTATATCAATTGGATCTCTTAGATTAGTTGTGATATGAAATAACAATAAGTTGTGAAGGCAGTAGAGCTATAGTCAATTAAGAATCTTCTAGCTCTACTTTAACAAGAAAAGCCTTTTAGGTAACTATTTGAGGCAAACCAAAGGACAAGGCACACCATAGACTTCTTTGGCCGGACTTTAATAAGCAAAAATTTAAGACAACAATCCAGCAATCCAAGAATTACTTTTAGACAAAGAAAACATTTAAGATAACAGTGAGAGCAACTAAAGAGCAAGCTAAACCTATCTTCTTTAATTCAACACTCAAAAGACCTTCAAAGAAACATTTTAAGGCAGACCAAAGGATAGTGCATACCATAGACTTCCCTTGTTTAGACTCTACTAAGTATACTTCAAAGAAAGGCCTTAAAAAAAATATTGCAAGCTACACCAAAGGACAGGGCTTACCATAGCATTCTTTGGCTTGACTCTATTAAATCATTTCTAAGACAACAAGCTAGGTAGAACTAGAGAGCAATTAAGAATTCTCTAATCATACCTTACAGAGGAAAACATTAAGATAAAGAATGCATATAGAAATAGGGTGCCGAGACAGCATATTCTACTCTAATTTTTTGTTCTTTAATCAAAGAAATAGTGGATAGAATGGAAAACAAAAGAAAAACAATGACAAAGAAGGAAAACTTCACCATTAACATAGCTCAAGAATCCTGTGAACGTGCTTGTATTACTGATGATCAAAACAGTTGCATTCCTCGATGTACAATAAATCTCTGCAACTCAAAGCTTTCTCAAATCCAGCTTAGTGGTCCTCAACTAGCTCAGCAACAGAAGTCAGTCAAATAACCACCAACTAACTAACAACTAAAAATGAAGTTTTCATGCAGTATTTATCTACAAAATGGGGAGGTGATGCTAAGCTAGGGTTTCAGGTGTCATTTATTATAGAGTAAATGAGCTTTTGACCTTTGTGACCATGCAAGGCCCAAGGCAGAATATATGAGAGTGTTTCTCTAAAATAATAACTCCTAATTTAACTTCTGAACTAATTTTGGGAAATATTTGACTTTAAGGCTTTTTCAACAACTTTACAATAACTGTTGGGTAGATGAAAAATATCTCTGATTGTTTGTATAACTGTTTGATGCTTTATTGAAACAAAACATGCTATATGTGGCAAAATATCCTTCCGAAGAAGCAAATGCTTGGATTTAGTCATTCGAATTTGTTTCTGTGTTTAATCTGCCTCTGTTTTTATTATTTAAACTTTGTTTAGGCATTTAAACTTTTGGATTTTTATTTTATCTGATAGCCTCACTGTCTTTTCTCTAATTCTTCCTTTATCTCTGATTATTTATTAATCTTCTTGATTAACCTTTTCAACCTCTATTTTAACTTTTAATCCTTTAATCCTGTAATCCCTTCCTCTATCTTCATCATCTTTACCTCTTCTTTATTGGATAATCTTTACTGCTTTGTTACAGTCCTTTGACTGTCTTTTCTTCTCACTATGCCTTATGTTTGTGTTTTTTGGTGCAAGGATGCATTCTTCTGCTGTTGGAGCGTTTAAATAACACCAATGATCATGATTCATCAGGATTTTGCTTGTTTTTACACCTTTGGTCCCTTTTAAAAATAGAATGAACCACTGGATCGCCACCCAGACATTCATTAAAATGATATTTGGACTATTGGAATGCATTTCATGCGCTTCTGCCATTAAACCTGCACATGAAACAAACTATGAGCTCTAAAACCTGCGTTGGGAGGCCTTTACTACGTTTACAGGGGGTTTTTCGGGCTTTGGATCATTACAGAGGCATTAATGGCAGGTCAGGGTTTCATCACAGAGCCGCAAGGCTCTGGATAGTGTTTAAACGGAAGGCGGTATCGGAATTTGGCGGGAGGATAAGAAGCGGTTTTTGGGAGCAGGGAAGGCAGTTTTCACATGGTCAAGGAGGTGGTAACGATATTGGGAGCGGGTGTGTGATTCCACACAGAGGGTGAGGCGTGGCAAGGGAAAACCACCCATATCGCACGTTTTGGAAACGTTAACTCTGGCGCAATTAAATTTGCGATGACAGCTGCAAGTCGTTAGATCTGGGGGAAGGTAGATCAACGGTGGTCAGGTTCTGCGGAGGAGCGAATAGGTCAAAGGTGGGGTCCGGGTTATTTTAATAAGTGGAGGCGCTTATCGTTGGGGCAGGGTGAGGTTATATGGGTGTGGGGTTAGGTTAATGCGAGTGGGGGCTTAAAAAAGGAGCCCGGGACAAAAACATAAGCAGAAGCACTTTTTAAATGAAAAGGGAAAGGCGACGACATATTTTTAATAAAGAGCGGGTCCAAAACATTTAAGAATAGGGGTTAAATGTTTATATAGGGTCGGGTTAAGAAACGAAAGAGTCGGGTTTTAAAATTTAAAATTAAAAAATATATATATATATATATATATGAATTAAAAGGGGTCCCGATTAGATTTAAATTAACATAAAAACAAATGCAAAAAGGGACATTTTTCATTGTTTTAGTGCAAACAAGGGGAATTATGAAAGTGAGGGGAAAATGAGGGTTTTGAAGGGTTTTTTAGAAAGGAAAGTGGGTTTTTAGTGAAGGAAATGAGTGAATGAGACTTTTAGGTAGGGAGAGGGAAATGAAAATGAGAGAGACAAACCCAAAATGAGTCCTTTTAAGAGCAGCAGGGTGACTTTGAAAGGGCAGAGATGAAATATAGTGAAAAATACTTGTTGAGGATAATTAAGGCAGTGAGATTTCTAAAGATAGTTGATAGGCAAAGAATACTATCTTTAGCTGCTTGTAGAAAATCAATAGTCACCTAGTGAACTCTGTAAAATACAAGAGGATAAAAGGGTATATGTCGAAATCACCATTAGACTTCATCTTTGAGAAGGATGTTGCAATTGATGGGCATAGTGATATTGACAAGGCTAGAAAGTTCATTAAGCAAATTCAGATTATTCATCAAAGTTCAAGAACAACTTGAGAAGAGTTAAAGCAAATACAAGGAGAGGCATGACAAACATAGAGTTGATCACACGTTTCAAGAAGGAGATGAGGTATGGTTTCACATAAGCAAAGAAAGGATGCAAGCAGAAGGTAAAAAACTCAAGCCCGTTCGCTATGGTCCATTCAATGTCATCAAACAAGTTAGTAATAATGCATTTCAACTTGACTTGCCTTCATATATGCAAATGTATTTCGTTGTCAATGTAGAAAATTTACGTTTGTATGAGCCTCCTTTGATTGATTATCAAGGGAGTGATGTTCAGCTACCATCTATAGAAGATTTCTCGCTATAATTTATGTATGAGCTCAAGGATGATACCATCATTAACAAGAGGACACACACTTATAAGAGGGGAAGTGTCGATTATCTTCGAGTTGGGATCAAGGGTAGTAAACCAAGTAAGTCAAGGTGGATGGAAGTTGAAAAGGTGAGGGATCTATACCCTCATCTTTTGAACAGGTAATTAAAGTCTTTTGGGGTCCAAAAGCTTCCCAATGGGGAGGTGTGATCAGGAGATCATGTGTTTTGGTCAAAATTTAAAGTGCTTGAAACTATACCAAACCTGAGTGACTGAATAGGTATTGTCGTTGTGATTCTGGCAGCGCGAGCGGTTCGAAAAACCGATGTCATATGAGGAAGATATCGCGTTTTGATCGTTTTCCTAAATAGCTAAATTTTTGTGACAGGAGTGACTGGGATGCCCAGTCAACATGCAGGTACAGTCAGCATGGGTGGTATATACTGGGAATGTTCATTTTTCTGAAATCCAATCATATTTTTCCATGTGGCGCATTCAAGGCTGAAGATTTGGTTAGTACGAAGTTTATGTGCACCGTTGGATGGGTGACACGTGGAAAGCCTAGAGGCTGCCAAGTGTCCCTAGGATCATTGGCCAAAATTTTGGTGGATTCCGGGGGGTTCGACCCCGTGACCTCCATGCACGCCTGCATAGGTCTTGACCAACTCTGCTACCAGGTGAAGCTTACTCGTATAGTGTGCCAGCACATTTTATGTTGTATTGGTTTCATAGTTGGGGGGGGGGGGGGGGAGGAACCGCCAGCGGTCCCAACCCGCTGGCGGCCCCATTGTATAAGGTCACATATGAAATTTAACTGAAATCAAACCGGCGGCTTCGTAACTATTCTCTCGACGGCCAAGCCATAAGATTTATCATATGGCGGTGTTTTCATGGTGGTTTATGCGACGGTTAAAACGAAACTCCAATCTTCGGGTTCCACTCCAAAACTAATTTGTGGAGGTTTAAAACCGTGACCGCGAGGGTTCTGGGGGCCGGCATGTGGCCACCCCCACCCCTAACCACTAAACTTAAATTCCAGCGGTTTGTTGTTGGCGAATTTAATAGCGTGCCACCAAAAAAGGCAGGTTCCTCCTAAACTGCAATTAACTGCAGTCCTCCACTTTTGGTGGAATTTTTCTAGCTAAGATTGGGAAAAAGCTTTGGGAGGTCAATTTTCGACCATTTGGGGTGAAACAAGAGTCTACCTAAACTAATTTGAGCATTCTGGAGCCACTAGTGTAGAGAAAACAACCATTAGAGGCTTGTAAACACATGTATCTACAATTTTTAGCATAATGACAAAGAGGGACATGCCATTGGGAGTTGGACCAACAGATGTAGCCCAGGAGGGGTGAACTGCTTCATCATGCCTGCTGTGTAAAACTTATGTGTGATGTTATTTCTCTGTTATACACTGTTGTACAGTGTTATTTAGGATTATTTTTAAGCACAGACTCATACAGGCACAATAAAAGAAAGCAGAGATTAATGCAGTCATCCTTCAAAATTTTTCAAATTTGCAAAATTAGGGACCACTTCAGATCGGCTATGGACATGAGGATGGGACCAATGTGGCATATGGAAGTAGGTCTCCTGGTGGTCATAGGTCAAGCAAAATTATATGATCATATATGGTAGTTTATTGGACACTCCGGATAGGAGAGGTGATAGACACATGTACCATTCTAGTTCTGGTTCTGACAGGAATCATGATCGTCATCATTATGATCCTTACGGGAGGAGTGACAGGGGTTATTTTCCTAACGAGTTTAAGAAGGAAAAACCACCTACATTTGACGAAGAGATAAAGAAACCATAGGATTCAGAGGCATGGTTGTTTGGTATGAAGAAGTTCTTCAGTTTATATGATTACTCAGAGAACATGAAAGTCAGAATAGCTACATTCAACCTTAGAGGTAAAGAAGATATTTGGTGGGAAGATGTGAATAATATCAGAGATATTTATGAGGAGGAACTGACTTCGAGTGAGTTCAAGAGGATATTTCAGAACAAGTATCTATCAGATAGATACTATGATGACGGGGAAAAATAATTTTATGAGCTAAAGATGGGATCAATGACTGATGAGGAGTATACTAGCAGATTTGTGGAGTTGTTGCAATACATGCCTTACCTCAAGGAGGAGAAGGCAAAGATTCAACAATTCATCAGCGGGTTGTAGATAGAATTTAAAGACAGGATTGGGTTTGATGATCCTAGATCATTGGAGGAGGCTATCTAGAAACTAAAGCAGTATTATGAAAAATCGAAGTGCAAATCTGAGACTAAACCACACTGGAAAGGTAATGCAAGGAAAAAAGTAAAATGGGACAAGAAGCGAGCAAGACCTCAAGATACAGGTAACAAAGAAATGTTGCACCACCTAAGAAGTTCAATACATCTAGCAGAGGACAGGGATTTCGATCTGAGGAGAAGAATTAGGATGAAGGCTAGAAGACTATACAGTGTTGGACTTGTGGAAAAGATCATTGCAGGAGATATTGCCCACAACGTCAGGGTAGTAGACCGCAAATCTATAGTGCGCAGGAGGCACATACAGTGGGAGATGTTGGACATAGTATTCCCAGGATCTATGCAGTGCTGAATAATAGGCATGCAGATCACCATGAGTATATTATCAAGATGGATAATAAACTTTGTGATCAAGTTGTTTCTATTTTGAATGAACCTGGATCTAATTATAGTTCTATTAGTCCTGAATTGGTGGATAATTGTGGATTTAATATAGAAGTGCATGCAAATTCTTGGTTAGTGCAGTTTTTTATAGGTACAAATAAAAGATTTCATCATTGGGTAAGAGCTTATGCATTTGATTTCAATGGCATGTCTACAGTAGTGCACTTGAACATATTTCCATTGGGATCATATAGTATGCTATTGGGTATGGACTAGCTATATCTTCACAAGACCAAGGTGGATTGTTATGACAAAGCCATTGAGTGTTTGGATGATAATGGGGAACCAAGAGTCTTACAAGGTAAGAAGAAAGCAACATCATTTAGGATGGTTATAGCTATGCAGGCCAAGCACGGTCGCAAGAAAGGGTGTGTGTTGTTTGTAGTGCATATTTTTAGTGACAAAGGTAAAGAAGTTGAGGATACATATGTTTTGAGCAGGTACCCAGTTCTACATCAGTTTCAAGATGTATTTCTCGCAAATATTTTAGAGTTTCCACCTCACCGGGAAGTAGAATTTTCTATTGAGTTAGTACTAGGGGCAGCGCCAACATCTAAGGAACCTTACATGATGAGCACCCTGGAGTTGGTAGAGTTGAAGTTGCAGTTGAAGGAAATGTTGGACAAGGGATACATTAGGCCAAGTGTATTTCCATGGGGCGCACCGGTTTTGTTTGTGAAAAATAAATAAGTTACTCTGAGACTATGCATTGATTATAGGAAGTTGAACAAAGTGACCATCAAGAATAGGTATCTATTGCCGAGGATTGATGACTTGTTTGATTAGTTGAAGGGAGCAGCAGTGCTCTCAAATATTGATTTGAGATCGGGATATCATCAGGTACGCATCAAGGAAGATGACATTCACAAGATAACCTTCCAGACCAGACATGGGAATTATGAGTCTGTTGTAGTTCCATTCGGTTTGACTAATGCTCCAACTACGTTTATGTGTTCAATGAATAGTATGTTGTGTCCTTATATGGACAAGTTCATTATTATGATCATTGATGACATATTGGTATATTCTAATAATTAAGAAGAGCATGTTGAACATTTAGCAGCAATGCTGAGATTGTTGAGAGAGAATAAATTGTCTGCTAAGCTTAGAAAATGCAGTTTCTTATAGACTGTACATTACTTGGGACATGTTGTTTCCAAGGAGGGCATCGTAGTGGATCCAAAAAAATATAAGGGCCATCATGGACTAGTTAGATCCTAGGAATGTGGTGAGGTGAGATCCTTCATGGGGTTGGCAGGGTATTACAGGAGGTTCATCAGGAACTTCTCACAAATTTCTTTTCCTATTACATCATTATAGAGGAAAGGTAAGAATTTTGAATGGACAGAGGAGTGTGAGGTCAGTTTTGAGAAACTTATGCATTTTTTGACACATGCTCCAATGTTAAAGATCGTAGATCCAAAAAAGAGTTTGTAGTATAAATAGATGCCTGCAAGAGAGGACTTGGTGAAGTCCTTATGTAGGATGGACAGGTGGTATGAGTCGCGGAAATTGAATGAGCACGAGCATAACTATCCAACGTATGATCTTGAGCTAGAAGAAATCATACATGCATTGAAGATGTGGAGGCACTATATTCTTGGTAGGAGGTTTGTATTGATGAGTGATCATAGTGGATAGAGGTACCTATTTGATCAACCAAATCTGAATGCCGGACAAGATAGATGGTTGGCCATGATCAGTGAGTTTGACTTCGAGATCAAGTACATCAAAGGTAAAGATAACATGGTTGCAGATGCTCTTAGCAGGCGGATACAGGTGAATATCATAGCAACCATGAGCTCCTATGGGACAGATTTACATGATAGGATTTTGCAGGAAAGACAACAAGATGACATGTATATGGAGATTATACACATGTTCCAGCAGAGTACAAGTACATGTATAGGTATAAGAGTATAGGATGTGGATTATGATCTCACGAAAGACAACTTGGTCAAGTTTAGAGACAGGATATATGTACTAGAAAATAGTGAGCTTAAGAACGTGATCTTGAGGGAGTTTCATGCGATACCTTATTCGAGTCACCCAGGCTATCAGAAGCCATTGACAACAGTAAAGAAGTTTTACTATTGGACAAATTTGAGGAGAGATGTAGTAGATTTTGTGGCTAGGTGCTTAGATTCTCAACAGGTTAAGGCAAAGTGTAATCATATAGGTGGACTATTATAGTCGATTGTGATTCCAGAATGGAAATGGGAGGTCATTTCCATGGACTTTATCATAGGATTTTCGAGGAAAATGAGACAACACGATTACATTATGGTTGTTTTGGACAGGTTTACAAAGGTAGTGCACTTCATTATATTGAAGTCTACATTTTCAGCTAGTGATGTAGCACAAGTATCGATGAGATATGTGGTCAGATTGCATGGTGTTCCACGGAATATTGTGTCATATAGGGATGAAAATTTCACTTCCAAGTTTTGGAAGGAGATGTTTGTAGGTTTGGGCACAAAGTTGGCCTTTAGTACGGGTTATCATCTATAGATATATGGAAAGACAGAGAAGGTCAACAAGATATTGGAGGAAATTTTGACGATGTATTTTATGCATCAATGGCGAAAGTGGGAAGAGTATCTTCCACTGGTAGAGTTCACTTACAACAATGGGTATAAAGAATCATTAAGGATGATTCCATTTGAGGCATTGTATGGGCGGAGTTGCAATACTCCTATCAATTGGAGTGATCATGTTAACAGTGTGTTGATTGGACTAGACATGTTGGCAAAGATGGAACAGGAAATGCAGGTAGTCAAGAAGAATTTGAAAGCAACACATGATAGGCAGAAGAGCTATTCAAATCAAGACAGGTTGTTTAAGGAGTTTTAGGTTGGGGAATAGGTGTGCTTGTGCATTAAGCCCAAGAAGATATCCTTGTGGATTGGATCATGTGCCAAGTTGGCACCACAATTTTGTGGACCTTTTAGGATTATTGGGAGTATTTGACTAGTAGCCTATCGAACTGCACTGCCTTCGAAAATGAAAGTACATGATTTTTTCCATGTGCCATTACTTAAGAAATATGTTAAATATGTTGATCATGTGATTGACTGATTTGTATTGCAGGTGGAGCTAGAAAGAGAATTCCAATCGGAACCTTAGTGCATTTTGCAGAGAAAAACTCTCATGCTCCGAAATCAAGGAATCGAACCGGTTAAAATGAAATCTCTCGATACACGGAAACCAGTCACTTCCCATAAATCATGGGTCAGATATAAACTATGTATCAATCCTTATTAGTTAGTTGAAATGTTTGATATATTTATATATATATATATATATATATATATATATATATATATACATGCATATATATATATATATATATATATATATATATATATATATATATATAATGCGGATAACATTACTTATATATTATATATTGATCCATGTGATTAGTAGTTTATGTGCCGAGTGGAGCCGGAAGATTCGGCCAGAGCAGATGCATTTTGCAGAGAAAAATTCTAATGCTCTAAAATCGAGGAATCGAACCGGTTAAAATGAAATGGAAGTACTTTGGGCCCGATGAAGCTACATGGGAGATGGCGGATCAGATGTGAGCTATGTATCAATCCTTATTCTTTGGTTGAGAGAATGTTTTGGCATGTGTGTGTGTGGGTGTGTGTGTGTGTGTGTGTGTGTGTGTGTGTATGGATGTAAATATTGCCATGAGCTATGTTATAAAGCCCCAATAAGCGGTATGGGTGTCATGTCATTATGATGTTATATTTGTTATGTTTTCATGTTGGTTTGCTTCTCAACAGGTTTATTAGTGTAAATAATGCAACGAGCTAAGTTATAAAGTTCTATGGGCAGTATGTTTTGGTTACAACAACCTTGTTGGTTTTAGGTGTCATTGAACACCAAGGACAGTGTTCCCCCAAGGGGGGTTAATTTCATGTAATAAAATTTAATAAAGGCAAAATATTAACCAAAGGTCATGGGACATGTATTCCAAGTTGAATATCACGAAAAAACATCCTAGTGCAGGTGTTCATATGGTTTATTATGGCTATGGAAATAGGAAAAGGCAATGGTTAAGACTTTGGAAAGGAAAAGTGGCATTTATTGGCATTTATTTATGAAAATAATGGAAAATAGGAGAAAAGGGAGGTGAAAGGTCACAGGTTGCACATGAGGAGGAAAATGAAGGAAAATAATGGAAAATGAATAAAATAGAGGCCTCATTAATAAAAAGGCTTCTGAGGATCATTTTATAGCTTTTGTTTAGCGCAGTTTTGGAGCTCTCATTATTCTCTCTCTCTCTCTCTCTCTCTCTCTCTCTCTCTCTCTCTCGTACACTTGGATACTTGGATTTTTCTGGGAACCCTCTTGGAGGGTGTGGCATACTTAGATATTTGTAGCAAGAAGGCAAAGGAAGAGTAGGAAAGCACAAGAGTACATCGGGATCAGCAACTACATCGGGTTTTGATTGCAGGTACTGAGTTGCATGTATGTTTTCCTCACTAGCTTTGGCATGCATGATGTATGCATGTGGTTTCTTGGTCATGATCTATCATTGGCATGGAGGATTTCCTGGATTAAAAGTGGATTTTTCTAGACTTTCCATTTCCTGGATAAAAATGGTGTTGTGGGTTTAATTTCATTGTTTTTTTATGGTTGGTTCTCATGTTCCTTTAGTTATGGGTTGTGTTATTAGTTATTGGAAGCCTTGGTTGGAAAAATGCTTTTACATCCCAACGAACATGTTTGTGTTGAGTTACTAGTCCTGGAAGCCTTGGTTGGATAAATGCTCTAGAAGCCCTAGGTGGGTTGAGTTACTAGTCCTGGACCCTGGTTGGACAAACACTCTAGAAGCCCTGTAACATCTGGGGTTGAGTTACTAGTCCTGGAAACTCTGGTTGGAACAAACACTTTGGAGCCCTAGAACTGATTGGGTAGAGACCAATCTGTGATGGTTGTGATGTATGACTGTGAGGTGGAATCACTAGTTGAGAGTTGAGGTGGTTTGGCCTCTAGAAGCCTTGGTTTGGTTTTGATGGATTCAGTTTATGAGGTCCCACATTCATGCTTGGAATATGGCATGGGGGTGACTCAATGAAGAGATATTTGGCTCAACCATGTCTATGGTTGGGTGGAACGTGGAATTCACATACTTTGTTGCATTTTTCTTATGGCAATAAGATCTCTTTTCCCCTTATATTAATGGGTAAATATGCTTGTTATTCTATGGCTTATATGGTTGTTATGTGCTTTTTATTTTTGTTTCTTATATGTTGGTTATGACTAAGTTTTATGATGGTGATGAAGTATGGCTTTCATCATGTTTTGATTCATAATTGAATGAACAATGTATATATGTCTAAATATAATATAATGCAATTAATATGATGTAGCAACAATGCTTCTTAATGATTCTCAAATAAGAATGAGACCCCTCTTCTCGGATTTGTTATTTAAACCTGTAGATTACATCATTGTGACATGTTTGACGAAATTCCTGTCATGGCTATTAGGGGTCTAGTCAAGTCCTTGTTCGAATGTTTGCTTGTGCACCATTGTTTCGTTGTTATATTTCATTTATGAACTTGTCATTGAGTTCTGGGTAGTGACCTGGGCTTTGGGCCTGCAATGTGGCTCAAATATCGGGGACGTTGGCACAGGTATGTGGGAAAAATTCCCTAAACGCACACATGCATATGCTGTGGGAGCATCCAGAGCCTCCCAGACACACCCATGCCTATACTGTGGGAGCGTTCAAGGGTCAATTAGTTTAAAACCTTAGTGGGACCCAAGGGATGGATACCTGAGTGGTTGGGTTAGCTCTTGAGAGTTATGTTGTTGATATGGAAGGTTTGTTTGATGTTTTTCTCTCGATTTCACTTCAGTAAGTTCACCTAGGATGTTGAATTTGATCATAGTAACTCTTCGTCACATGTTTACACCGATTGGTCAATTACTTGGGTAGATGTGGGAGGAGAGTGTTACATATATGTTAATTTTTATAATAAAGTTTCAATAATGAAATTTACAAGTTTCTAAAATTTAGCATGTTATAATTTATATATACATTTACAATTTCAACATGGAAAAGAAATAAGAATTAAAGAACATTATGTCACAATTGTACTCCTATTTTTTCTTATTTATTTATTGTTGGGTAATAACACAAATTTTATCTTTATTTACATGTATCCTTCATAAGTTGTAAATTAAAATTGCTTATTCTTCATGTGACACCTACATATTTTTTTTAAAGCGAAAGAATAGTAGTAGTATATTAATAAGTGCCTGTACGCGGCGAAAAGCCAGGATCTTTACAATATCAGTTCATAGCCATCAATGGGCAACATAATATGTTTTCTGATCAACCCAACCCAACTTTTCTTCCAAAAATTACAAAATTCTCCCTTACTTCCTTACTACTGCTATACATTCTACAAAATTGTTTCATCAACAGTTTACATTTACATTTTAACATTAAAAAACTAACAAAAAACAAAAAAGGGCCATCAAAACCAGTTACTCCTCCATAGTTGCCAGAACGTTGAGGTTGATTCTCGTATCTTCTTCCTCCATATTCATGCTTTTATAGTCCATTTTGAACTAAATATCTTCAATTTGATGCCTCAGTCTGTCAATTTAATCTTCTAGTTGGCAGATTCTTTCATTTTTTTCTAGTTGCTACTCCTGCATTTCCAGAGTTTCTAGCGTGGTCTTCTACATAGTGATCACCATCCACATAAAACCTGCCACGATCCTTCACCATACGCCCATACTTTTTTCTAGTTTGAGGCCTACATCGGCCCTAAGTTCCTGAAACAGGGTTGCCTTCCTCATAGTGGCTCATTGTTTCCCAACACTCCTTGGGACCAAGACAGAGACTCCCCGAATTATTCAAATAACCAACAACCATAACACATGACCCTTAGAATGCCTCACAGACCCAACGATTCCCATTTCCCAACAACCACTCCAAACAACCACAATTCACCCCGCCACCCGCAACCACAACACCCTCTGAAGCCACTATGGGCCTTTGATCACTCACAGATTCCCCCTTACCAACATCCAGTAACAACACGAAACTACCATACTAAATAACAAACATGCAAAAGACCCAGATCGATCCCCAACCAAGACTTCCTAAAATACCCAAGCCCTTCCATGAGGTCGTGAACCAGAGAAATTCCAGGGAAGAGACTTAACCATTCATCAAGCAAGGAAACATATTGTTACACCTACTTAAATATAAAATTATTCGACTGGAATTGCATTCGAGGCCATGAATTGAGGTCATGTCGCAAGCTTCCCCACAAAATTTCATAATTCTTCTGCTCATTGTAACGACCTTCCGCTTGTATAGTCTTCACTTCCCCCATGCGAACGGGCCACACCAGCATAGGAATATTAAATTCCACTCCTGACCTTCTAAGTTTCACATGCCTGCACCTTAAATGCGTCTACATCAGGGATTGATCCAACGATGATAAACCATAGCTCCCATATGGTTTCTTAAATTTCCAACAGATGTTTCACATGGCCAAATATTTCCGTCACACTTCCAAACTGATCTTGCAGCCCACTAAGGTAAGGCGTCATGAGGCAGAGGAAGTGGGCATGGGAAAAGGGGGTAGATGGTTCAGGGAAGAGGAGGGTCAGAAAAGGGATGAATCAAATTCCAGGTAGCCAACGACAGGAGTAAATGTAGGATGATTGGGTAGGTGAGGTGAAGGGGAGGAGACAAGGGGGGAAGGGGAAGAGTGGAGACAAGTGGGAATGGGAGGAGAAGAAGGGGGGGTGTGGAGGAGAGTTAGGGGATGAAGGAATCACACACTCCCCTATACTATTCTGATTGATTCTCCTTTCCTTGCTAACCTCGACCATAATTTTTTTATTTGATTTTTCATATCAACCATTAGGGTATAGAAATCGTTCCCACGGTTCCATTCACATTGTTATTTTATTCTATCATTTTGCAGGCCAAATTGGCTTGCCAATATGCTTCATTATTTTGTCCTCTAAGAATATGAAAGAACAATAATTGACCAAAGATAGGCCTCATTCCCTACATTCTCTTGATGGTTTGGTTCAGTTTGTAGTTTTGCATTGATGAAATGTACTTCATATGTTTTATAATAATCAAGGATTCCCTTGGGATAGACATGTCCTTTATTCCCTTTTTCTAAGCCAAAGATAGCCTGAGGAACAACTTGTAACCCTCGGCTTGATTATTTGTCTTTTTTCCCAGTCCCCATGCAAATCTATCTTCTATGATTCCTCCGAGATTAATGATAATCCCTCCCCTCCTGCCACCCCAATGTGACACCTACATATCATACTTTATAATATATTATATTAATTTTTTCATGAACAACATATATACAAATTGTTGTTATATACATATTTATTCTATTTATTTATTATTTTAAATATAATAATCCAAAAACCAATTAGTTCTTAAACACATATTTATATGAAACATTTCTTGTTGTTATTTTTAGAGAACGAGAACAACTAAAAATACTCTTTTGAAGAGGACTTAAGATACTACACCATGATTTTTAAGAATTTTATAAATTTATAATTTTCTATGTATAATATTTTTATTTACGTTCATATCAATTAGTAAAATAAAATTTCAAATATAACTTTTAGATTTAAATAATAATAATAATAAGTAAATTCCACTCAAATTTGATTGGTTGAGTGTTTAACTATTGTTTCATAAATTTGGGAGGTGATCATAACCTTGTAGTTTGAAGTTGCGTGGAAAAATAGTAGAGAAGTGGTTTTCAAGTGCTAAGTTATGTGTTTTCGCTGAGTTCATATATATCTCAATCAAGAGCTAAAAAAATACATCAACTAATAATTTAAAAATAATGTCCCAATTAAGATTTTAGTGTTGAAACTTTCAATAAAGAGTTGTTTTTCAATATCTCAACCATAACATTAAATAATTTTTTGTAACCTTTTGATTCAGAGATTGAGTAATAGTCTCTCAAAGACTCTTATATTATTATTACTAAAAAAAAATCAATACATTATTTTTCACTCTTAACTTTGCTACAAACTTCTCAAAGACATAATTCCTCAATGGTTTGGTAAATATGTCATCCACTTATTTAATTGTACTAGAATGCTTCATTTAAATTTGGCATTATTCATGCAATTGTTTTAAATAATGAATGCAAACTTCAATATTATTGCTTTGTTAGTGAAAATTTGTAGTCTTCCCAAGTTAAATTACACTCTGATGCTCTATAATAAAACTATAGGTTTACCCTACATCAATCCAATTTTTGTTAGTAATTACCTTTACATTTTGCATTAAGCACACCTTTGTACTTGGTCTCAATTGAAGATAGAACAACTATATTATGCTTCATAGTACTCTAATGCACATAATTAAACCTACGTGGAATACAAAACTAGATGTGGACTTCTTATTATTCATGCAAATAGCCCAATCAAAATTTGTTTATCCAACTAATTGCAGATTATATATGTTTTGGGAATACTCAAGTGCCTAGATCAATGTTTCATTTAGGAATCTCAAAAATAATTTAGCTTCTCTCGAGTGAATTTCTTAGAGATCTACCATATAGATATATATTGCACAAACTATTTATCATATACCAAATATAGTAACAATTAAATAAATTATATTACCTACAACTTATCATATAAGGTTGCATGGATTTCCTTCCCTACACCATCCTTAGTTAGTTTTCCTCCAAAATCCACAAGTGTGTCACAAGAATTACAATCTTCGATTCATAATTTCTTGATCAAGTCATTGGCATACTTAGAATGATACAATAATATTCCTTCTAAGTTCTACCATTCCTCCATACCATGGTAATAATGAAAAACAATTAGGTCTTCAATCTGAAAAGTGTATCATAGGTCCTTCTTCATTGCTTTAATATAAACTTCAACGTTACTTATTACAATTAAGTCATCAACATACAAAATGATTAGTAATAATATACGACTTGTAGTGCTTTTCACCTAAATATATAAAACAAAAACATATATGCATAATCTTACTTCTTTGACATACTCATCAATATATGCATACCAAGATCTAGATGTTTTCTTCAATCCATACAATGTTTTATACGAGTTATAGACAAGGTTCTCTTTATGAGGTTTCAAAAATCTGGTTAGTTTTCCATATAAATTTCTCCATATATCCACATATTGAGAAAAAAAATATGTTGACATCCATTGGATGAGCATTCCATCTACAAAATGTTATAATAGCTAGCACAATTCTTATGGTTGTTACCTTAGCTATAAATGCAAAATTTCTTCATAATCAAATCCTTATTATCCTTCCCTCTTTGCATACCCTTTAGCTAATAATTATGCTTTATGCGTGTAGATAGTACCATTGTACTTATACGTAGTTATAAATATCCATTTGCAACCACTTGACACCTTATCTATTAATAGCTCAAGAAAATCCAAGTTCTATCATTCTTTTGATAAAATTAATCTATGGCTACATAGCATCATACCACTCATCTTTCTTTGTTGCCTTCTCATAGGTTCATAATTATTTTGTGTTGGGAACTTTAGTCACTAGTCCATATTTGCTTACAGGTGACTTTAGTCATTCTCTACTTCTAAAGTCCAATTCACTTCTCTATATGCACTTTACATATGTTTTTGTCTTATGGTTTTCACTCCTTATATTTTCTAGGTTTTATGCGAAAATTTTAAAGTGCTTTCAATGACCACTTCGATGTCCTTTGCACTATAGTATATTGTTTAGTTTCAAATTCAAATTCAAGTAGTTTACGTTGTTCAGAAGTATTTACAACAATGATGTCTTGCACATTACACGAATTCACAAATTATGGAGTGTATTCTTTATCAAACACAACACTATGCTTGATCACAAATTTTCGATTCTCTAAGTCCAATAGTTTATATGCCTTCCATTGTTCTTCTTATCGAAGCAAGATAAAATTACCCCTTCATTAGACAACTTTGAGTTGCACTACTCCTTTTGAATATACATGTAACAAAACCCTATAAGTGTATACAAATTTTGAACAATAGGCAAGTAACCACTCATTTCTTCCTCTAGTGTAACATTACAAACAACTTTTTTTGGACTTCTATCTAACCATGCAATTACATGCTTCAACCTAAAATTTATTGTTAACATTTATGCACTTCAAAATACAACTTTCCATGCCATAAACAACATGATTCTTGAATTATACGACTCCATTCCATTTGGGTACGAGAGAGGTTGTGAACTACCTATTAATACCAAGTTTTCTTTAGAATGAATCAAACTCATTTGAGATATTCTCCACCATTACCATATCTTTGAGCCTTTATAAATTTACCACTCTACTTTTCATCTAGAACTTTCAACTCCTTGAAAGATTTAAATGCTTTTAATTTCTTCTCTAGAATTAAGTCCACACTTTTCTCTTGCAAACATTAATAAAGGTCAAAAATGCAATTTACTTCTGAGATATGGTTTATTCATGGGTCCTAATAGTTTAATAGGTACCAATGTCATTAATGACTTTGCACACCATGCTTTCCTAGTGGGGAAACCTTTATATGTTTTCTTTCTAAAAATAGAAGTTTTACAAAGTTATGTATGATTTTGTTGTTTGTGGTAATACATGCACCATATTCAACTTATGTCACAAAATTAAATTAGTGAAATTTAAGTGTCCATACCTTACATAACATAATACTACTAGACTCAGTTATTGTTACCAACATAAACTCAACGTTAACTTTGCTTTTAGTCAATATAGACCATATTTCATAACCTTAGGCCATGAGTGCATATCCTTCCTTAATGTCCTTTATCATATGCATTCCAAGTTCAAATACATATTAGAAATAAATGATTTTACTCATTTAATTAGTAAATATAAGATTCTTTTTTCAATCCAAACATGTGCAAACCTTCTTGAATACCATGTGCCTCACATATATGTAGCAACATAGATACAACACCTTTGCCATCAATCTCTAAGGTCATGTAATCTCCAAATTTGGTATCTCCCTACATATATTGCTCAATTTTTCCAAACTAATCATTCCTTTTGGTCATATCTGTATTTGCACTTCTCACGCATAATGTCCTTCCTTGGTATACTAATAGTAGACATCTTGATTATTTCTCAATTTCTATGAATTTCCTTCATCAAATTCATATACTTAAGTATTTCACCTTAACCTTTCTTCTTGTGTGTCTTCACGAAAAGTGTGTAATCAAATTTTTTACTTAAAACCTATATTTTTCATTACCATTTTAAACAAAAGCACGCTCAATGTTGAAATCATATGATACTAAGTTGACTCCCCACATCTAGATGTCCCATGCATTAGTGGTCGCGAGATTGATACACTCCAAGATGTTCATTTTCAATGCCTCCAAGGGAGTGAAATTAAACGCATCAAATAAATCAAGGGTACATTTCCCCCTCCTAGAAAAACCCATAATAATTCACATATTGTCCTTTTTTCATGATCCATGAGGGCACTCAAGTATATCACTATCTAAAAAAGAGTCCCAAGCAAATCATAAATTTTGATGCATTTTCGGGCCCTACCCATGATTTTTTGGTGACAAATATGATTATTCAAGTCTTCCAAACACATAAATCTCACAATTAACTTTTTAGCAATCCGAGGATGGCCCAAAATGGAGATGATATTCGACAAATATGGCCTCGAGAAATTGATGACCAACTAGGGTCCCAAAAGCTTGCATTGAATTTTCCACTCAACTCCAAGGTCAAGGTTTTCTTTTCAAAGGGTTTGTTAAAATATAATTTGAGACTTTCATTAAGGATTGTCTTAAAATGAAATTCATCACACCTCTTCTTCGCGATAAAATACATTGCAATGCTTTAACGAATTGATTCATTGATAAATTTTGGTTTTGACTAATATTATTCTTTCAGTATTGTATTTAGTGTTATCTCTGCAAGGTGGTGTTTTTCTAATTCCTTCTCAACTAATTTGGATCAATTTATGCATACCAGCTATAATCCCCACCTTGAAGGCATGTTAATTTTGAGCCCAAAGCTGGATTGGTTTTCTTGTAAATTGATTCTTCACCTCAATAATTATAGCACCTTCATAATATTTTAAGATACCAAAACCAATAAAGAAATTACGTGAATCATATACAATGAGTTTTGTAAATCTCTCTTATCTCCTCTTCGAATATTATGATGTCATAACCAATAAAGAGATTACATGAATCATATACAATGAGTTTTGTAAATCTCTCTTATCTCCTCTTCGATCACTCACATGTTGGTACCTTAATTTAAAATTACAAATTTATATCAATAAATCAATTATTTTATTTAATGGTACCTTAATACCCCGAAAACAAAACTTTAAATCTTTAAAAAAAAATTAAAAAAAGAAGAAGAAGAAGAAGAAGAAAGAAGAAAGAAAGAAAAGAAAAGAAAGAGATCATCAATGCCTCCCAAAGCAGTGGTGCATGGATGTCCCCGAAAACCAATGGCACACTAGTATGCTTATGTTAATAATAAGCATTGTATCTAATGTGAGCTATTATAATATGCACAATGCACGATTTAGCATGTTTCCCATAGTTTGATTTTATTCAAGTAAAAATGCTTCATGTATATATAGGTGAATATTTCTTAATGGATTGGTATATCATAAATGTGTCAATATGTCAAGTGCATCAAAATTAAAAAACAAAAATTAGGGTGTTGTAATTTTTTTTTATGGAGCATTATTATGCTATTTGAATGGTAAATTAGTGTGTTATAAGTTGTGTAGGGGCAATATTTGTTAGGTAAACTCGATTTGGTGAAAGAATCAAAGTTACTCGGTTAAATAATGGTGGTTTCGGGTACATGGTTTTGGTTTTCCATGGTTTTATGCATGTGAATTGCATGTAATGAAGCCTTTAAAAAGCTTAGGAAGACTTCATTGTAATGTGTCAAGGAGATGAGTGGTGAAGGCTCACTTGGCCAACTTGACCAATTTTTTTGCCAAGAGACTAATAGAATATTATGTTAGCTGTTTTTTCCCCAAATTGGGGTTTTTCCATGATAAAAATTTTAATCTTCTCTTAATAAAAAAATTTCTCGTTGGAAATTTTAAGATGGTATTAGAGCCATAGTAAGGAATAGCCTAAGTGAACAGGAGAGCCAAGTGGAGGAAAGAGGCTTGTGTAGCAATCCACTCAACTATTGGTTGTCGATTTGTTAAAACCCTAGTCGTAGACGTCATTTAGTTTTGCTTAGTCATGACAATTCATTTGCACTGTTTCTATTGCAAGACGAGGGGAGATAGATCAAATGAAGTAAAGGTATGTCTGTTTTGGCAAATGCCTTGAGTCGAGTTCGACACACAATTCAGAAAAGGAGGATTATTGGTGGAAAATATGATATCATCGATGGTCATGGGCACATTGATGTTGGGGATGTCAGTGTACTAGATCATGTACATGGTGGAAGCACCGAAGCAGTGGGGAATATGGGCAATTGAGTTGGGCAGGGCTTGTTCTTGTAGAATAGGTGGCAGAAAACTACAAGTTCAAGAAGCCATGTGGTTATACGCGAGTGAGGAGAGCAATAGTTGTGATAGAAACAATATAATGGAGTCAATAAAACTTTTTTAATTGCATGTAATACAAATGTAAGACTTGGTCAGGCATACGTACCCTTAGAAAAATAACAATAAAGTCTAGAGTTAGACTTGGGTGACAGGGAGATATGTCAAATTATTGGATACCCTGGTTATAAACCATGAGAGGGGTAGGGCCTGAGATGAGTGGTGTTGGCACACTTGATCAGTTTGACCCAACTTGGTCAAGGGAATCTCCAAGTCAAATTTTAAGAGGGAATTGTTAGGTAAACTTGACTTAGTCAAAGAGTCAAAGTTGCTCGATCAAACAATGGTGGTTTTGGATACATGGTCCTAGTTTTGTGCATGTGGATGGCATGTAATGAAGTCTTTGAAATGCTTGAGAAGACTTCATTGTAATGTGCCATAGAGGTAAGTGGTGAACGCTTACTTAACGAACTTAACTAGATTTTTAGCCAAAAAAAAAACTAGTAAAATATTATGTTAACTCATTTTTTCCCAAACTAAAATTTTTCCATAATATTATAATTTATTATTTATTATTGATTATTTATTTTTTCCATAAAAAAAATTATCTCTGTTTCTCCACCCTGGCACCGGGCACATGGCACATTTTAATGACACTTAAATTTACATGCCCATAATTACATTACTCTATGTATAAATATGTTCACAACATGGGTTAAAACACATTACCACAACCACCAATACCCATCATTAACAACAACATTAAGAAGAATAAGCAATGACTATTAGTAATTCCACGCATTGACTATTAGTATTTCTACGGCACAATGCTTAGTGGTTAAATTAATTGGTGGAGCATACTGTTTGGGTGTTGAAACCCAATACCCATCATGTATTGATCAAGAAAAAACCCATAGGTAGGAAAGCAAAAATAAAAGCGATTAAGAAAAAAACCCATATGCAAGAAAGGAAAAAATGAAAGTTCAAAAGTTTATACCCATATTGCTTGATCTTTTTAAAAATAAGCTATGTAAAATTCGAAATGTCGATAAACCGATTTTAACGTTCGGCCTATCATGGAGAACCAAAAAAATGAAAAAATTAATTACACACCGTTACTTGCTCTCGGAAATGTATATAAAATTCAAATTTCTGGTTTTGATATAAAAAATTTCAAACCATACACCCTCGTTTGAGGATAAATTTTGACTCTTCTTACATATAATAGTGCATTTATTCCTTCAATGCAGTAGAGCGCGCCTGAGGTCAATACATCGACGGATAAACGGTCTGTCATAAAATAATAAACACTGCTAGTCACATCTGACAATGACGGTGTGATGAACGCTGTAACCAATGTTTTTTCAGCGATGTAATAAATGGTGAACATTTTCCTATCTAGTGCATCCGCTAATGAAAGGTGTCTTTTGGCTGTCTTCCTCCTTTGCACAAACGACGCACAGAAAGTACAACTCACTCCAGTAAAAAGCATGATGTTGTAGCATAAAATATTAAGTGCGTCGTACACATGTACAATATTCAACATTGATATGAAATCCGATGGCCAATTCCCAATGTGATCTAACTCACCCCTTAACTTATTCACTACCCTATGATTACCCTCGGTGTAGTTTTATAATCTATGACAACAATTTTTTTATTTACAGAGATCTGTGGGGAATAAATTTCAGGATTTAATTAATAATTTTGCTGGGAATAGAATGTTATAACTATAAATAAAATATTTCTCTTCACAGTTTGTTCATATGACCAGATTTACTCTTTAAAGTAGGAACACAAGACTAGCCTCTACTTTCTTTATTTGCAATTCATCTTTAAATTGGTATTTCTTAATTTGTTTTTTTGTGATTAATTAATTTGTATTTATTTTTCAGGATGGATTGAGTGTTTTATTTGCTAAGTGTTGATAATTTTTTAGTTATTTAAAAATATTTTTATTAAATTTATATTTGTTGAAAACTTATTTATCAGCTTTTAATGGTCAACAACACTTTTATTAACATCATTTTTATTTAACATCGACAACTTGTTTGTTAATAACTTGGTTTTCGATAATTTGCTTGTCATGATTTGTTTTGTCAATGACTTACATGTTGATGACTTGCTTGTCCACAACTTCCTTGTCAATTGCTAACTTGTTTGTTGATGACTTTCTTATCAATACCTTGGAGTGTTATCGATAACTTACGTGTTAACCATGCATATATAAGTTCCACCTCAGAACTAATCATTCATTTCTTTCCTTGTAGATCTCATGTTTTAATTCCAATCTAAATTTCATATCATCCCATTTTAGGAGGATTTTGTCCCCAAAAACTTATCAAGTTTGAAAAAGGTGAATAAAATTATCACTTGTATCTTCTAGATGTTATTGGTTTCTTTTATAAGAACCATCCCTTCTTTAACCCAACTGTCACGGACTCTAACTTTCATATATTAGCCTCTTGAAGCTTCCATTGCAGTATGGTGTCTATTCCAACTCAACAAAAGAATCTATAATTGAGTCTTCAACAACATGCAACAATAGTAAACTCTCCTCTCCCTCCTCAAGATAGAAAAGTTCAAAAAAATCAAATTCTATGTATTGGTAATAAGTATATGTCCATATATGTGGGGATGTCTAGTCAAAGCATTTCCACCTAATTGTTGTAAAATCTCAAATGGACCATGATGAATATGTTTAAACTTTTTTCTAGCTCTTATAGGCAGTTCTTCTTAATGTTCTTGCTAATGTATATCAAAACCATGTTTCCTACCTTAAACCGATGAGACTCTTTATGTTGATCATGCTTCTTCCTTTATCTTTGTTTTTTCTTTTGCATTGTTATTCCACTTACTTATGAATCTATTGAATCCCATCCATAAATTTGACAACATTTTCTTGTCCATCACCATTGTTCATAAGTTTTTCTTCAACATCTTTGAAAAGTGAAATATCAAAGTGTGCATGAGGTTAAAAAAAACAAGCATATCGTTAATGGGGATTTACAATTGGAGGTAGGAATGACATGATTATAACAATGTTAGATGTGGGGAAAACACTCATCCTAGGTTTAGGATTGTTCATGTTACACCTCATTTCTAAATGAACTAAATTTCTATTGATTACTTATTATTCTCCATCTACCTATGGGTGGAAGGTCATTCTCCTCTTCCACTAGATCTACAAAAGGTCATTCTCTTCTTCAACTATACATCCATATACCCCCAAATGCCTTCTAGAAATGGTTCACAAATATGTTATCCATGTATTAAATGTTGGAGATATTTAGTCTAAAATTCACCACATATTCTTGAAAAATTGTTTGGTTTCTTGTAAGGAACCAATAGTGTCGTTTTATTCAAGTTATCAACTGTTATTATCAGGTAATAATGTTCATCATATTATTTGGTAGTCCTGTAAAGAAGCCCGTGAATATGCTTTCCTAATATTGACTAGGGATGGGGAGTAAAGCGTGCAAACCCAACTTCTATTAGTGGGTTTTAAAATGTAATAAAATACACATACTTGAATGAATCTAACTCCCCCAAAGTACATGCAAGGCCAATAAACATCCATTTGAAGATTGAGCCATGCCTTCCTTGTTCCAAAGTGTGCAACGACTCTACAAGTATGCTTCTATGATAATATTATTCAACATTCACCCCTTGGAATACATAACTTATTGTCTTTGTACAACAATTTTCTTGTAAACACTAGCCAACTTTTATCTCTCTCCACTACAATGCGACCATTGGTTAATAGAAATCCTTGTCCTCTTCATATTAGATCTACAACTCCTTAAATGGAAATTTTGCATATACAAATTATCATGAGAGAAGTCAAATGCCTCAAAGGTCTAGAGAATAAATTTGCAACCTTATTCCCTCCTTGTATCTAATGACGAGGTTGAATTATTGCAAATATCACGTCCACTTATTATACCTATGTTGTTGTAACTTGTCTTAACTCTACAAAATTGTAGAGGCTTGTGATTAGTGGAGATTCCATTTCCTTACCTAGAATATAATATATCTTTAATGCTTCGTTTCTTGGTGTAAAGAAAACAACCCTTTGTTAAAGGTAGGATAATTCAAGAAAAATCCTCTAAAGGTTTTCAAGTGGCTAGAAACTTGTCTTCCTTCTTGCAACAGCTAAACTCCCATGGCATAACTAGGTGCATCACCCTTGATCTCAAAAGGATTCTACGAATTACGACGCCCCAGCACATGTGCTTCACATGTCTTTTGCTTTATCATGTTGAAGTCTTTCCCTTGCCCCTTTGTCCAA
Source organism: Pinus albicaulis (assembly GCA_034641835.2). Classification (NCBI taxonomy): domain Eukaryota; kingdom Viridiplantae; phylum Streptophyta; class Pinopsida; order Pinales; family Pinaceae; genus Pinus; species Pinus albicaulis. The sequence goes on along the minus strand of CM076581.1, from coordinate 1,156,119,224 downwards.
ATAAACGTATACTCTACTCTTGTCAAGGAATGCAAAGGTGCAATAATGCCTATGAAACGTGAGACAATGTTGTGTAAACATTGATGAAATGAAACAAAACTCCTTACTTTTGTGATATACATTGGTATGGGTCATGGATTGACAATACATATATTGGTCAAGTCATGTCTTTAATTGATCTCCAAAAATCATGAATACTTAATAAATAAACCTTCATCTATCAAAGTCACACTTCTTCATGCTAAAATGCATCTTATTAAGTTTGAGTGTCCAACATCTACTTCAAATGGGTATCATGTTCCTCCCATGTTTTGTTGTAAATGAGAATGATATTTAAGTAAACAACTATAGAGACTTCAGTGAATGTTCTAAGAAATCCATTCACTAACCTCGTGAATGTGTATGGTGCATTAATATGTCCAAATGACATTGACAACCATTTAAACAACCCTTCTTTTCTCTTGCATGTAGCATTCCATGTGTTCCCTTCCTCAATCCTCGCTTAACAATATCCAAATTTAAGATTCAACTTGGAAAATACTTTTGTATTTAATCCAACGAGTCATCATTGTTTGGTAGAGAGTATTGGTTCTTGATCAGGATCTTGTTGAATTTATGAAAATATAGACTCACCTGCTATGTTCCATCCTTATTTGACACTAACACAAATGGGGATACATAAGGGGACCTACGATGTTTGATCACCTCTTGATCTAGCAACTCTTGTATAGGTTTGTTAATTTTTTCGCTGTCCATCAGAAAGATTCGTCAGAAGCCAAGCATTTGTAAGGATGACTTTAATTATAATTACATATGATGCGCAACTAGTTGCTTGAGAGGTAACCCCTTTTTCTTTGCCAATACTACCTCATATTTACCTAGAAGTTGTTTTAATTCCTTATTTTTCTCTATTGTAATATCATCTTCATCAAGATTGTCTTAGTCAATGATGTCCTCTTTGGGCCTCACAATCAACATAATAAACTTGTTGTCAATTTTAATCAACCCCTTGGCTTGATTAGAAACATTCAAAGAGATAGTTTCTTATCCTTGTAATTGTTGATGATGCAAGGTTTACCTTCAAAGATCTTTGTTTATCGTCTCTTGTGAGGAAAATGACACCTTTGTCCCATAAATATGGGCTACCAACAAAAACTTCATAGACATCCAAAGAAATAACATCACATTCCAATTCCCTAATGATCTAAATCAAAATGCAGATCTTGAAATTTGATCCAATAGGTCATCAATATTTGATAAAGGATATTGGTTCTTTATTATAATCTTGTTAAAATTTTGAAACTCAACACACATTTTGATCCATAAATTGTTGAAGTTTGCAACAAGAAATAGTGAAATTGGCATCCAGAAACATCATCCTTGATCCTAGTGAAAATTAAGCACCTACACTAGGTGGGGCCCACATGGGCTATTTTTAGGTGTATGCCTAATTTTAGAATGGTGAGAAAATTCTATTCATAGCAGGAGTCTATTTATATATGGTTGAGAAAAATATATTTATGGATGGGCGTCTATTTTTGGAATGCATGTGCAAAGTCTATTCGTGGATTGCATGTCTAAAAATAGAATGCATGTCGATTATTATTTTCTCTGAATAATAATTAGACAATAAATAAGTATCTATTCTCTTGAAGCACTTGATTTCAGTTAACTGATGTGGAAAACTAGTTGACTGAAGGAATTACGAGTTCTAAGGTTGCTTGGTGGGACATGGAAGTGGACTTAGTTGTAATTGAGTGATACAATGTTGTAACAGAGTTGGATGTGTAGTTATGTGAGTTGTAAAGTAGTTTAACTCAGTTGTGCTAATTGTAACTGAATATACACTAGTGAGAGATTAGTGAATTAAATATTAAATTAATTCACATTTAGTGATATGACATGCAATTGAATATTTACTATTGTTAACTACATGCATGTCAGATCCAGTGGAGACCCAGTTGAGAGATAGGTGAAAGGGACAATTTGACTATCTGTTGTGACATTAGTGGGTGCACTCATGCAACCACACACACATTGGAGATGCCTATGAGTATTGCGCAGTCAAGGCAAGCTAGAATGAATCATTCAGAGGTTCTTGACCATCATGGATTGCGCAGTGGAGGCAGGTTGTCAAGAGGCAGTAAATTGGTGCATGTATTTGCCAATTTTTGTATGACAGTGTGAGACGATTATATATTGTACTGTGAGCTCTTGGATTAGAGTTTTGTATGAGATTGTTTCATGATCCATGATATATACATAATATATAATAGTGGGGTTTTTAGCTTTATGCTTTTCCGGTAAAACATCTGTGTTATGTGTGATTGATCTTTCTTCATGTGTTTGCAATTGGCGACTAAATTTCCACAAAGATTTAAGTAGAAGGATTATGTATTTAACAGTGGCATATAATTGTTAGATCAGGAGAATCTGGTAATACATAATTGTATTAAAATTTGTACATAAACTTCCATGGATATTCCATTGGACAGTTCATCATGATATATCTAATAAATTGTACTTGAAAATCCAAACTCTTCACTATGAGGGTTTATTTCTCTTTATATTTGTGGATCTATAAATCATTGTTTATTGTGTGTACATGCAAAATATAATAATTCAGAAAATAGACAATAACAAAATAAAAAATCACAAAGCACAATTGACACAAGATATAACTCGGGAAACCCTTTCAGGAAAAAACCCAACTGGAAGTTGAGGTCGCTATACTCTCTTTATTTGAATAGAAAATGGTTGCAAGTATAAAGAAGTAAGGCATGTTTCCCGTGGGCTAATACAATGAACAAATCCTCTTGGTGTGCTCTCTTCCTATCCCTCTAGGCTACTTTGCTTGTTTATGAAACAAAATGCACTTGAAAAAATTGGAATCCATTTTCCTCCTAGTGGCCCAGTTTTAACACAACCCAATAACTTGCTAGTGGTTAGGTTTAGCTTCTTCAACCCCTAAATAGAGTTAAAATATGGGCTCTTCTAGGGTATTCTTCATCACAATCACGTGGCAGACCCATTTTCCATGAGTAATGGGGGTTGTCGTGGCATCCTCTCAAATTATGGTGGCTAAAACGAGAAGGTCAACTTCTGACTGACATAAATTTTGCATATAGACTCTGATTGAGGTGATTCTTGTGCCATTGAGAAGGTATATGTGTTTAGAATATGGAAAAATTATGTTTCACTAAAGTGAAAATTTTTACCATATAAATTTTGTTTGATGCGTCAAAATGCTCTCGGAAAGTTTTAGACCCTAATGTACCAAATTGGGTCTTGCTGGTCAAAACGATCTTGTGAGTTGATTCCTTCACTTTTTCCACTATGAAAACATCGATATGGATGAAATGCAATATAATGATCCAATCCATATCACATTCACCAGATGTCATCCATATTTGACTTTGACACAATGGGAGGTCAATAAAGAGACACACTAGGTGTTATTATGTCTTCATCTAACAACTCTCTTTTCTCCTTCTTAATTTCCTCATTTTCCACCATAGAGGTTTAACATAAACCATGATTTGGCAAGGAATACTTTTCCAGTAGTTCTATCTCATGCTCTATTGGTATCTTAAGAGGAATCTCATTTAACTTTATAAATGATACTCATATTTAATGAGAAGTTGTTTTAATTCCTTATTCTACTTTATTGTGATATTGTCTTATCGCAATTGACTTCTTCAAGCTTATCCTTTTTGGGCTAAAATATAAACTTCACAAAAATTGTTTTTGATATTAATCCACCTCTTGAATTGATTAGAAAAAATCAAGGAGATGATCTTCCTATCCATGTACTAGTTAATGATGTAAGACTTACCTTATTTCATTAATATCCACTTATTGAATCTTATGAGGAAAATGAAACCTTTATCCCATAAATACATGCTACCAATAATAATTTCAAAAATTTCAAAAGAAACATCACATTCCGACTCCCGGTGAACTAGATAGAAATACAAATGTTGAACTTACATTGTCATGTGACTTGTAACTCTCTTAATTGGTGTGATAATCCTAAAGGATACGGATCCAAACACACCAGAATATTTAAATTGAATAAGTTATTGAAACTAAGGACTCAAAAATCAAGTTCTTATGAAGACCAAAATCAAAGGTAGTTGTCACCATTGTCTTCTTAAATGGGACAACTTCTCCTTCATTGCATCTAAAGTTTTCTTCTCAACAACACAAAAAAACATCCACGTCTTCAATGAAGGGTTTAATTTCAATAGTTTACCCTTACCAACATTGACTACATTAGATTGAGCCCTCAACAAGAATTTGTCATCATCTTATGCTCCAATTTCTTTCCCATTTTGAATTTAAAAATAAAAATAAAATAAAAATCTAGTTTTTGCTCTTTGGAATGACGTCAATTTGTAATGCTAAAAAGTGCTTCTTGTCATCACCATTAATCTTGCAATGTTCACATTCAATTCCTTATTCTGTTGTGTGGCATTAATAAACTTCATATTTCTTTTTTATTCTTAGATTATTCACCTATGAACTTCTTGCATTTTGTCTTAGAAGTGCCAACAACATCAATCACTCCCAACCATATTGTGTTTACATGTACATTACTTTCATGCAAGCCTCATCAATAATTTAGACCTAAAAAATGATCATCTCTTTTCTCACAATTGTACTTAGTTATAATCTTTGTATTGGTTAATACCTAGTTGAATGATCTTCTTCTTGAACTTTGTTGTATATTCTCAAACTCACTATCCCTACCTTTGATATAGAGTGCAATTACATTTCAACAAGAGTGTTGAACTCATCTTAATCTAAAACTTGCTTTTGTTTGGTAAGATGTCTATCTTTGCACGAACTCTCCCATAATAGCAATGTTAAACCTTCCATCTCCACTTGAGAGAAGTATATCTTTTTCGTATCTATGAAACCAAAACAATTTGAAATAAACATCTAATTATCATAACTATGTTCTTAATTTATTTGTGTCCATTTAACCATCATAAGGTAATTCTCATCCTTATCCTTGACTTTGGAAGGGTTCTTGGAGGTATAGTGACCAATTTCCATATGAAATATTTTTCCCTGTTTCTCAAATGACGTTTGGGTTCCTTTTAATCTTTGGAAAATTATGCTTCTTACTTATGTTAACACACCCAAACTAGATCTTAAAACAAGTCTACAATGCTTTCTACTTGATATTCGATTTCTCTCAATCGTCATTCAATGGGGTCTATGTCAAGTTTATTAGCCATTTAAAGTCTTCTTGAAACTGTATTATAGATTAAACCTTGTGATGATGACCCTCCACTCACCAAATACCTAATCTTGATTTTCACCTACATTACAACCTCATAGATGGAAGAAATTTAAACTCTCGTACCAAACCTATCATTATCCTAAAGGGTAATTCCAATATCACTCAATTTATCTAAATTAAACAGGGACTATCGTTGGAAATTAGTTGATACTTGCCTCATTGTTGAACAATTTCTTTGTTAATCCTCATCTTTGTATTTTCATGTGACTCATTTTCTTGCACATGGCTCAAATCATTTATTAACAAGTGTATCTTTGAAACCCCAATTAACTAGTTATATTGATGAAGGAGTTACTCACATCGAGAAGATAAGAGAGAAAACCAGGCCACCTCAATAACTTATTATCATTGTGATTGCTCATGGACTTTAATTTCCCACGTAGTCATTACCTCGAGCACAACTTGCCTTCCTAGACAACTTACCAATTATGCTCATTTTTTTTCCTTGATTTTGGTGAAGAACCAAGAAGAGGAAGTAAGTGAGTTAGTTTACGTATGATGCATAAAACAATGAACAAAATACTTGGCATGGTGCATGTCCATTCCTAAGTGTTAGCTTATGTATTTACCATGTGGCCACCACATCTTACACCACAACATGCAGGCTTGGAGGGTGGATTTCCCTTGCATAGTGGTTGTTGATTAGCTCTTGGTTGCAACCTTGTATAGAAAAACTAGAATAGGAGCTATAATAATTATATTGTTGCAAGTAGATCAATTCTTAATTAATTTCATTCCTTTGAAACCATTCTTACTACCCCCTTCCTTTATTCATCCTTCTAAGAGCTTTATGCCTTAAAAATAAAACAAGTATGAATTGGTACATATTATAGTGAAGAGTTCAATTGAGCATATTTCAAAGAGGATGAGGGCAATCGCGAGTAAATAAATCAAATGCATGAAATAAAACCCTTGGATATGCTTGACAATCTTGTTAGTGAAGCTACAATGATGCCTTGGAAAAAAATATTTTCTTCTTTGGAATAAGCTATTAAGAGAAGGCCATATGGGTCAATAGGGATAATAGGTCCATATAGGTGGGATGAAATGAGGATAGAGAACAATTTTTCTTGCAACTAGTTCTTTCCCTATATAATGGGAATCGTAAGAGTGTTAGGAGTTAATGGATTATACCACGTTCCTATTTCATTTATAATTGCCCATTACATTCATTCAAAGGTTTACAATTTTGATGTAGTCTTCAATCTATAGTGAACAAAACAAACTAAACTTGTGTTGTTATTCTCTATACAATGTGTTTGGTAAAGATCGTAATCAACACATCTGTTGTACACGCTTTCAACTTGAGCAACAACTTTATCAAACCACTCAACCCGGTGCTAGTAACAAGTGCCTAGTACCTATGTAGTTGGTTCATCAAGCTTAATTTTTGGTTATACGTTTAACTGATGGATGGTTCTATTTGTAATGGTGGGAAAATTGATTTTGTTTATTTTTAGATTTTTCCTTTCTTGCATGTTTTTTGGATGCCTTGCTATGGATTAGAATCGATTACTATTAGGTTATGATGGCCTTATTGTTGAATGGGACGATTGCCAATATGTTAATGCTCCTTGTATTCAAGATGAATATATAGTTAGCTTTTTAGTTGGATGTTCTAACTAGATATTTTATGCAAGAACAAACCAAATAATAAGAATTTTGGCATGTTTAAACTACATTTGGATAAAATCACATAGGCAAAGAATTATTTATTTGACATATTTTCAAATAGAATGTTATTAATGAAGGCACAAAATACTTTGTTTGAAAAATAGAACAAAATGTTTGAAAATAGCTTGTAAAATGAAAGAGAATGAATTTGACATTCATTCGTTTGTGTGGAAATGGTGTAGAAATTGCATAAATAAAATTAACCTATAGCCATAGTGTATAAAGGGTAGATAACATTGTTCATTACAACAAACCTCTAGTACAAATGGATGGTACTTAGAGTTATAAATATCACCTTGTAAATAATATAATATGGGACCCAAATAGGTTTAATGGCTTCAAAATGATCAAAGAACTTGGAGGGAATCAATAAAAGATAATTGGTTCCCATTGCTTTCTCACGATCATCAAGAAAAGTAAGCATAGCCATCATCTTTTTCTATAGGGTATCATTACCACTACTAACCCACATCTTCATTGGTTTGCTCATACAATGCCACGTAACAAAAATGTATTGTTTATATTAGTAAAATTTTCCTAAATGTACGAAAGAACAACTAAGCTAAGATGAAGAAAGCTATATTATATACATTAATGAATTCCAATCTATGTATATCTGTATATTTATAATGATATGATAATAATGACCTACAAAATGTCCTCTAAGTTTCAAGGAGTCATGTTCCTATCCTTCATAAGCATACCCCATAGAAGGCATACTTGTTGTTTTATGCAATTTCCAAACTAAGTTATCCACATCCACTAGTAAGAAGAAATCTTAATTAATATTTTTGGCGCTTTCGCAGAGTGAATCGGATTCCAGATTAATGTTATGTGATATGACCTCATGTAGAAATTCATGTTTTGGGCCACCATTCATATTACTTGAAGAATTAAGAAGCTTCCAATCATGCTTTGAACATTCATTCAACTACGCAAACTAATGTAGTAGAAGAACTCAAAACTAGAAAAATTATGTATATTTGAAACAACATAGCAATGATATTCATCAAAACACTATGTATATGTTTAAATATAGGAATTAGAACAATAAATACCTATTTTGAACTATGCTAGTGGATATCTATGTACCTAAGCCCATAACTTCCCTTATTGCACAACATATACTAAAAAGGAAGCCATCTAATGTCCTGGAGAACACCACTTTAGTTGGAGAGTTTTGTTACTAATTTCTTACAATAATTAGCTAATTGGTATATTATGCTTATAAGGATTCCATGGAAAGACTCAGCGACAAACAAATGAAAAGCACAAGCATACAAATCATTAATGATTATTGACATTGGTATGTATTGATATTCTCTTATATCAACAAGTGATTGATGGTTTTTACAATTTTTTGAATCCATAATTTATGATATTTAACATTGTGCATTAGTAGGGAGTCTATGTGATGGTGAGAAAGTGGCACGTTCTAGTTTTGGTTTGATGTAAATCCTTGTATGAATTGTTTTTATACCTCAAGATCCTTGAATGAATCATTGTAAGACCTCAACTATAGACCTTTGGCTTGATGTTAATCCTCTAATGACTCGTTATTAGGCTTATGTTGCAAACCTCCATTAGATCCACCAAGGAATATGCTTTATAAAAACAATTATAGTGGTAATGCTAGAGAAATGGATATTATCATGTAAGTAGATGTTTTAAGGATTTTGAAATTATGTATTTAAAAAATATTCTTTATTTTTGACAAATAGAAAGAAAAAAAATTCATGTACACTAGAGCTAATTAAGTCTTATCATATGCTATGGACAAATGAAAAATTAGATTAATGAAAAAGGAAAATTCAAAAACTCATTTTAATTTTTTTAATAAATATTGTTAATTAGAACAATTTAACAAAACTTTGGATGTCTTGTAAAATCACATTGAATTACTATTAAGTCAAAATGCTTTGACCACAAGGAAAAAACTATAATCCTTAATGGAGGTAGGAATAATAACACATTAGTAAACTTTAAAAATGTCTTTGTGATTATCATTGATATGGTTTTATATTTTAGTGAAAAATAAAAAATAAAAACAAACACACAACATAAATAAAATAACAACTCGTACCCTCATTACAAAGAACACAATCATATTTTTACCATATAACCTGCTACAGAATAAACTCTCCTTTGTTAGTCTTCATAACAATGGAGCCATAATATTTCCCACGAGAATCACATTGTTATGATTTTTATGTAGTTTTTATTGGTTAAGTAGTATATGGAAGATTGTTTTTTTTGTAAATAAGTTTTAGTATCTCTTAAATCGATATTTCTCATTCAATACCTATCAGAAAATGCATAATGATTAAATTGATTATTCTCTCCCATATTTGTTGTCCTATAGTGGGTGAGAGACCAACCACCGTGTTTTGGGAACATGAAGGTAGTCTACCACATTGACAAGGGGATTAGCCCAAGTTCCAATTTATTTCCCTCTCCCTTACAATTCTTAATGGGATTAGCTCTCAACAAACACAAAACACAAGATGCCAAAATTCTCAATCCACTCCAGTGAAATTCCACCTGCATTCGGCATAATGAATGGTGAGGGCATAATAAAATTTGCTTTGTATTCAAATGGAATGAGCATGAGTGTCCTTTGGGGCTGAGGTAGTTAAGTCTCATCATATTCAAATTATGCCATGCCAACTCTTTTGCACAACACCATTGATTTCATATCTGCACTTATGATAAAAAATAAATCGAATGGTCAATAAATTATAAAATTGCAGGATTGGAGATGCTAAGATCTCACCTTTTATTCGAATTTTTGTAACCTCTAAGGTGAAGCATCATTTTCTGATTGGTCTAATTGATGGTTTAATGTTCTAAGCACATGATTATATTCAATTGAAATGAATCTTTTTTCCTCTTGCCTTGTCTTGATATGAGCTTGAGCTAGACTACCATCCACTAGGGTTGTAGAATTGATCATATTTTGCATGATGAGATAAGAATCTCCTTCATTTATCAAATGAAAAATTCACCTAGAGTCTTGGACCTTGAGCCCTTGATATCGAACCAACACCTCCGCTTGGTTATTAGAAGCAATTTCAAGACGCCATTCGAAGCTAGTTTCCATTTTTTTTGTCACAATATTTTTTTTTCGTTGGTTTGACCCACGAAGGATTTGAACCTTGAATCTCATGATTTACAAAATACTTCATGACACAACAATCACCAGTTGAGTTTCCCCCAGTGGGCTAATGTGTCACAATGTTAAGCATAATGACATGTTGAGGATAATTTGGTACACCAAAGTCCAAATTTCATAAAATCATTTGGATGCCACTTATGCAAAATATTTGCCTATCACACAATCCAAAAGCCACTTATGCTAAAAGGTTTGCTAGTAAATTGTTTCCTAATAACCTATGAATTAAGAAGTAAATAATAATGATCACTTTAACACTTTATGTGTTATAAAACTTAACCCATTGTATTTGCAAGCTTATAATTTTGAATATTCAATATAAATAATAATAATAATCTAATTTAAGATTATACTCTAACCATACATCAACTAGTGGTCTATAAAAATCCTTAGTTATAGGACAAAATATCCTCTTTACATAATGAGATCATTGTTTTGTTTTGTTTTTTTCCTAAATTGGACTAATTCTATTAATAAAACATAGTATATCGGTCGAGACTAGCCTTCGTAATTGCTGTGCTAGCCAATTCTGGAGGTAGTATGGGTCAAAAAGATTAAAAAATGACCGCCCCAGATGGGGAAACCGGTCAGAAAATCGTTGCCCTCAAAGGGGAAACCAACATTGTCCAGAAACAACCAAGAATATGACAAATTGTTCAGGAAATACATATACTCAGAGAAATTTAACAAAACTGAGAGAAAAAAACCTCTCATTTATGTGGCAGAATAGCATGCTAGGTGTCGTGTTGTTGTGGCGGTGGCTCCTCAACAATGAGACACCTGTATTCTTCTGAAGAGTCTTCATCTTTCTTTGAATGTTGGGCGGCGGGTTCTAGCGTAGTAGCAGTGCGAACCAGGCTAGCGCTGCCCTTTCTTCTTTCATCACCCAACCATTCCGGACTCCCACTACCACTTCCTTCGCTGCTAGAAAGTGAGTTTCAAGCTTGATCGGTAAAGCTTCAAATTTCCTTGAGAGTCGTGGAGGTGCTAGAGCAATTGTGGAATTCCTTGGTCGTTTGCTAGAACCTCTCCCCATAGAAATTGAAGGCGCTTCCTGGAAGCTGACGGTGATAGTGGCTGTAATACGGGGTCTGTCCATAGAACAATGATAGTGGAACTGTGCAGAAATTTCTTCAGGAGGTGGGGAGCGGGTGTTAGAATGAATTGAAATGGGGGTTCGAGAGGACTGACCCCTTCCTCTACCTCAGCAGCAATGCAGCTATTGCCTCCTCGGCTTACTGGAGCAGGAATATGCGTAGGGGAGGCTATCGAGCGAAGGCGAGGAGGCAGAGTGAGCAGAGGGGTCGGCGCATAGAAGCGAAGGAGCGAGCGAGAGACAACAATGGAGGTCGCAATGCAAGTCTGAGTGACAGCATGTGTGAGTGAGAGAAGGGCGAGCAAGAGACAACAATGGAGGTCGCAATGCCTCTCTGTGTGCAAGCAAAAGCTTGGCTCCGTGACTACAGAAGGGAAAATGTTGCAAGAGGATAATCACAGAGACGAGGGACGCGGAGCCATTAAGGAGAATTTAGGGCGGCGAGCCAAACAATCATTAAGACTGAGAGAAATTAAGGTATGAGGCGAGCAACTGGCCAATTTAAATGCTACCGGACAGGTCACATGCGTGGCCATGTGGTTAAGCCATGTGGCATGCACTGAGCTCGCCATCTCCCGCCTGCGATCAAGCACTCGCATCAGGGGACAATGAAATCATTGTTAAACATACTCTACTCCCTAAATTAAAACCCATAATTTATTAAAAGCAATACAAATTATTAAACATAAAAAAAAAAAAAAAAAAAAAAAAAAAAAAAAAAAAAAAACAACCTTTAATCACCTTTTAAATAAAAAAAGAGTGAATTTCTTCAATAAATTTCTATTAATAATAAAAAATATTGCATTGAAAACTTTTTATACATCCACAAAAATAGCCTTAAATATTATATCTTCTATAATCATAACCACACCAAGAATACAACCGAACCCTACAAAATACCAAAAAACAACTGCAGAAATGCATATCCTCAGAACAAAACCGAGCCATACAAAATACCAAAAACCAAGTGCAGAAATGCATATCCTCAACCAAGTGGCAATGTTGTCAAAACATCATAGATTGCTTTAAAAAGCATATAGTAACCAACCATAAACATTAATACGATATGCAAAGCAGACTTAATAGTTATTCTCAAACATATAATAAAATAACCCAAGTGTTATATCTATTTAGAACCCTCGGCTAAAACTAAACGTCTAAAACATAGAGACAATATATCTCTAATACTTTATTTTTTTCTTTTAAAATTAGGAAAACCCTATATGTATAGGCACAATTATGGATTAGCTCAAAAGTGAAATCTAATAATACCGTGTTATAACACAAAAGGATAGATTCTAAAACTGCAACATTTTCTTCTTGAGATTATCCCACGATGGGACATACCCTTCTATTAATATTAAGAATATGGTGTCACCCGATGAATAATATTGTATTCATTTACTCTCAAGGGGCATGGGGCATGTTGTTAGAGAATTAACTACTTTAGACCATGTGCTTATTTAATTAAAACATGTTTAAGATATATATGTGCTATTAATTTAATTATGTGTTGAACACTTATATATGTTTAAATAATGTGATTATATGCTAAAGGTTGCTTTGCCTATGCGTCCAAGTTGAACACGCACTTTTAGCCCAATGGCACGTGCCCTGCACCAACTTTTTATTATAAAAACTAAAATCCGATAATCACGGATATATATAAATCTTTATTATATGTATTTATCATATATAATATTGAGGTTATGTTTGGTTTAACAAGATTGGTATATGTTGTTGTCTCCTTTTATGGATAGAATTATCCATATATTTTGTCCACTCAAACAAGATACGATTGTTAAGTTATTGAAAGCATACAATATAAAACGATATTCCCTTTCAAGTTGAAGCAAAAAAACCTTTATACAATATTTTTAAGCCATTGATAAGCAGCAACGGGGAATTATTTGTTATGATTATAATGTTTAACAGGACGTAGTTAAGAGAGTCGAATCTATAACTTTTTTCAAGGGGAGAGAACTCGTTGGAATTTCAAAACAAGAGTCGACAAAAATTTAAAATATTTAACAAACAAATCATCCCAAAAATTAATAATTTGACCGTCAAATTCCATCCTGCTCATGACTCACAATCGCTTGAACTAACCTTTAAAATTAAAAAGTATCCCGTGATATTTTCAGAATATAGATGACATCATAAGAAATTAGTGACGCAATTATTTTCTCAAAACATAGCAAAAGAACCTACTGAATAATGTATTAACTCGTAGATAATTATTTAATGATTTTTTCGTATGTATGTAAATTTTCAGGAAAATTTGTATTCGTAGAGATTTCATTTTCGTTTATTCATTTATTTTTTTTGTGATTGGTGGAAATGATAAGTAAGTTAAGCGCGTACTCCTGTAATATGGGGTTAATTCTGAATATTATGATTATAATTTTTTTTTAAGTATATTTATTCTATCTCACATGTAATATATAAGGTAAGTTGATGTTTAAAACAATGACATCACAAGGAGTATTTTAACCATGTACTTTATAGGCTAATGATTTACCTTTCGTATATATATTTGTAGAGAATTATATTTATAAAGTTTATTGTTAAGTTTTTGTTAGCCAGTGCAAGTTTCAAAATTGATAAGTGAAGTATTCAAATTCATGATAAATTGGTCATTTTGATTAGTTCTTATGTTATATAAATCATGTATTAGTGACTTATATTTTATTAGTGACTTATTTTTTATGTTATATAAATCATGTATTAGTGACTTATTTTATGTACAAAATTGTATTTTTCATATGTTGTATTATAAAAATTCCGAAGTTTAAATAAAAGAGTGAAAGAAATTTTAAATGAATAGTTTATAAGGCATAACATTGCATAGGGTTTTAGATTGCTTAAGTAGAATAAGACGCCATGGATGAATGGAACTGCTTGAGAGACTTTCAAGTAATTGTTGAAGTAGCAAATTGGGTTTTAGATATGAGAAACTGTACGGGTTACTACAATCAATACATGCACAAAATATATACCTATTGGCATTTAAAGTTGTTGTTAGGTCAAGTGTTGGTTGATAGGAACATAGTTAAACATGATATTCTCTTTCAATTAGACAAATTGCAAATTTTTGTGCACTCAATGGACAATAAACTTAGGAGAATTGAAGCCAACCTAGGCCTATCCCTTGATCTAGGTTGTTCTCTAGGAGGTAACGGGGTGCCCATCCCTGTTGAAGCCTCAAAATTTGACACATATTAAATGGCTTTTATGTTCTTTGTTTTAACTTTTTGTTTTACAACTCAAGAATAGCCATAGAGGCTATGTATTTTAGATAGACTTAGAGTTTTTTCTTAAACTTAGTAAACTTTTTATCTGGTTATTGGTGAATTTGAAATTTTGTGTTTGGTCTCGTTTTCTTAGTTGCAGACCAAGACAAATTTCAAAGCTAACACCAACAACAACAACAACATTGGCTAAGGTTTTTAATGAGGTAGTAAGCTAAGTGGACATGGCTATTGAAAAAACTCCATGGTCAAACTTGTGTAAGCCAAACCAATCTTGAGATGAGTGACATTTCATGAGTTTTTTAGAGTATCATCTGTATATTTGAATATGAGTAAAGTTTAAGTGACTTTGATACAATATATATTCTACTTATACATATAAATCTAAGTGCAAGATTTAAGTGGTTTTGATAAACTAAATACCCATTTATAACAAACCATAATTGAAAGTGTATTAACTATAAAACTAATTATGTATAGATGCATTAACCAAGTATTTTTTTATATGTAAGTTGTGTTAATGTATTAAGATTAATTCTAAAGACAATGTAAATGTTTTGTAAAATGTGGGTCCTTCATATTTTTTCTACATTTAAATCCAAGTTCAAGTTTTAAGTCACTTTGATAAAATAAATATCCCACTTACAAATTCAAAAGAAAATAATATTTTAATTATAAAACCATTTATGCAAAGAGAAATTAACATTTTTTTAGATGTAAGTTGTATCATACGATAAATTTTGTTGTCAAATGTGGGTCCTCTAAATCTTTTATATTGAATCTAAGTGCAAGTTTTGAATGAATTTGATATAATAGATACTCAGCTTATAACTTTATAACCAAAAGTGTTTTAATTATGACATTGATTCTTTAAGGACATATTGACCAAGGTTTTAAAGGTACAGGTTGTGTCAATGTGATAAAGATCACTTCTCATAATAATTTAGATGTGTTATTAAATGTGGGTCCTTCAGAGTTTATGTACAGAATAATCTAAATGTAAGGTTTGAGTGATTTTGATAAAATAGATACCTCATTTATAACAATATTATTGAAACTTTTTTAATAATACAAATTTATAATTAAATATGGATCGTTAAAATCTTTTGTCCATACAAAGGTACAAATTTTAAATGATTTTGATAAAATAGATACCCATTTAAAATTTCATACTTATAAATTTTTTAATATGTATAAATATTATAAAAAGAGTTCATCAGTAAACTTTTTAAAATGTATATTAAATGTGAATCATTTGAATCTTCCGTACATATGAATCTAAGTATAAATTTTAAGTAAATTTGGTAAAATAAATATCATGGACAATTTTATAATAAAATAATTTAAAATTTTATTATAAAATATTTTCTACTTACTTTATCATAAAATATTTATTTAACCATGAGAAAAAACGAAAAAGATAAACATGTTTAATATTTAATCTGGATGAGACAAATCTCTGATCCCCTTTTTGAGACATTGTCCTCCATGAAAGATAAATATAATATAATATAATGATAAGGAAAGAAAAATATATACATATTTCCCCATTTTGGCCAAACATTGATTTGAATAAATGAACAATATGTGTAAAGCCTGTAATGTCGTAATGAGGATGGGCCGTTGAAGCTTATGTGACGAGTAAGTGGATAGAACGAATGGATGGCCCGAGTTTCATGACACATATCTGGACGCACTTATCTATCCATGGGCCAACACTTTACCTTATTTGTAATCTTATAATAATTAATAACGAAATTTGACCCTTGTATTATAATGACGAAATGCTTTTCGGAAAATTTTTGTTTGTTGTCGTTTTTTTGTGTCTGATTAGTAATTACATTATATATATTATACTATATATAGTTAAATAATTAAAATAAAATGCTATTTATATCGATATTTATTTATATTTTAATTATTATTAAATAAAATAAATATAATAATAACAATGATAAATCAAATTATATTTGGTTTAAATAAAATTATAATTATTATTAAATAAAATAAATGTGATAATGATAATAGTGTATAATATTTATTAAATTAAGTTTCGTTTATAAGATTTTTAAATAATAAAGATAATAAATTATTATAAATAATTCAATTATATGATGATGATGGTTACTGTTTATTAAAACTAAAGTAGTTTTTGGAATTTTAAAAGAGGAGAAAGAATCTAAGTTTGATTCTTCAAAATTTTGTTTCTATGTTTAAAGAGAAGGAGGAGAAAGAATTTAAGTTTGATTTTACAAAATCTTGTTTTTATGGTCAAAGAGAAGGGAAATAAGCACTCCAAAATTGCTATAAGTGGGTTGGCTTAATAGGTCAAGAAGATTGGAAGTGTCGCAAATGGTAGAGAATTGAGAGCAAATGTAAGTAAGAGTTCAACAATCTAAAAAAAATGATAATGATAATAGTATATAGTATCTATTAAAATTAGACTTGGTTTATAAAAACTTTTAAATAAATATAATTGGAATTCAATTACATAAATTACATTCAATTTACTATTTATTAAATTTTTAAAAATCTAAAAATTTATTTAGATGTTTTAAAAAGAAATAAAAAGAAATATATCTAGATGTTTTCAAAAGAAATCTAAAAATTTATTTAAATGTTTTAAAAAAATCTAAAAAATTATTTAAATATTTTCAAAATATTATTATATATTTAAAAATATTATTATATAACAAAAATATTATTTTTTAAAGTAAAAATAATAATAAAATTAATATTGTGACGAGCATTTTGAAATTTAATTTAAATAAACACAAAATACTAAAATGAAAATACTTTTCTTTTTCAATTTGTTTCGTTCTTTTTCAGATTTCCAATTTTTTTTATGCACATTAAACATGCTAACATTCCCCTTTAATCTATAACCTTGCTCACTTTATACACACTCCATTCCTCTACTAATTGCCAATTGCTAAATATCCCTTTATATTTTTTCCGTTTCTACATAAGCTTTTGCATGAGTGGATGTGGCGAGTTAAACAAAATGAGCTCACACATACTTAGTTGGCTTATAAGCTCTTGGATGTGGCATTATATTGTTGCCATGGTCGAAGGAAAGGAGAGTTAAACAAATTGAATACTTATTTGGCTCAACTATTATTTTTCTCAATCATAAAGAAGAGAGAAACATATCATAACATAAACTGTGATATAGGTATATATAAGTTAAATAATATGAAGTTTAAAGTAATTTTAATTATATTAATTCTCTGAATTGTATGGTAGATATGTTTTTTTATTTAAAAGTGTTTTTATTACAAATTTTATAGCAATATACTTAAGAAAAAAATTGAAAATTTTAAGAAGGTTATAAATATATTATTTAAAAATTTTAAAAAAAAAATCATTTTTTTTTTTTAAATAACGAGTACTTCTGCCCCTTTATCATAGTAAATATAATTATTTATTTAAAAATATTTATAATTAAATATCTTAAATTTATTAGTAATTAAATAATAATGATTAAAAATATATTATCTTTTTCATTAATATGAAAAGAAGTTGCTCAACTCTATATAAAACCATATATATCTTATTACTTCATTACCATAGTATTATTACTTATTTTCATTACCATAGTATTATTGTTTATTTAATGACCTTAACATTTCTAAATTCTAAATTTATTATTAACCTACACTTATTATTAGAGTCTTTAATTTTAAAATAAATTATTACTTATTCTTTAATTTAACATTATTTTAGATTGTGTATATATATATTTTTTTCCACAGAAAAAAACGAACTTTCTATTATAAATAGATAGTTTCAGAACATATGCATAGCATTTCTAACATAGAGCCATTCCCTTTTACAAGAGGGAGTGGAATCATAGCTGCTTAAACACCTGTGCAGATGTTAGCATCTCTAAACCCAAAAAGTATCCATAGCAAAACAGCAGTGCATCTCTTTTAGCTCATCATCACCCGGTAAAAGGGATGAGAGCAGAAAGAGAGTAAGCACAAAAACCATAGCTGCACTATCATCATAAAGGAGCTGGCAGTAGAAACTATCCGAACCCCATATAAATGAACATCTAGAGAACAAAAGATTGTGTATATATATACATGTACACTTAAACAAATAACATGAGTACTTGTTCAATATATTTATTATTTAATATATTATTATTTTTTAATATTATTGTGTTTAATTTTATATTTTCCTTTTATTTTAATATTTTTATCTTTTTGATATTCTTTTTTATTATAAATTTAATATAATTTTTTTCTTTCCAAATATAAATTATTTGAAAGAATCAACAAGGTTGCAACGCCCAAAATGTCAATGTAACACAATCAATTAATACAAAAGCCTACCATCAAATACAAAGGCTATATATGAATTCAAGCTAATGACATTAACACAACTCTTTGATTTAACCATTTAATGTTATATAACAATAACAAAAGAATTGTCTAACTATATATAATTATGAATATAATAATATTTATAAGAAATTTAACCTACATCCTTTTTTTTGAGATAAATCATTTGAAGGAATCAACAACCACTTAAAATCTCACTAGTTTGTGATTACAACTCTCAAAATGCTATTATAACTAGATCAATTAAGACAAAGCTTGCCATCAAACATAGGGACTATAAAGTGATTTAATCCAATGACATTAACACAACTCCTTCATCTAACCATTTATTGTTATATAAAAATAACAAAAAAATTAACTAAATATAACAATATTTATAAAGTTTAATTAATGTAAATTTATTTAACATAATAAAAGTAAAATTAGTTAAAATGCAATTTTTTTTTTCAAAATTATTATTTAATATAAAAGAATAAAGTTGTCTATGGAGGCGGACCACCAAATTTGAATCATGTTTTTGATGGTGGAAATAGATATAGCTCCATCAAAAACCTATACAACACCCAAAATCTTGAAATCTGATAGTTATAACATGGATTTACAAAAATCCCTGCTAGATTTTATTAAAATCTTACTAAAATTTCCATGATTTTCAAGGCAAAAAAACAAGTTGGTTAACCTAAATTAAAAGATTTATCAATATAAAAATATTCAAAATAAATATAAATAATAAAAACATATACCTTGAAAACACTTCTCAGATTAACATTTTGATCAAATTAATATCTTTGTAATTTTTTATAAATTTTTCTAATCAAAATAGTATATTTTTCATCAAAACTAAAATATGTAACAACAAAAATAAATTAATAATTATTTAAAATAAATTAATATAAGATTGATATTTCTTCATTTTTAAATTATTTTACTTAAGATAAACACTTTCCTTTAGAAATATCTTAATTTTAAAATATCTTATTTAGAAATATACATTTTCATCTCATAATAAGTTTAAAATAGATTCAAATTACTTTAATTTTAAAATATCTTAAATTTGTGTTATTTTAATTTAAAAAAATAAAAATTTAAAATAAATTTACATTATTTTATTTTAAAAAAATATTTAAAATATATATTTTATTAAAGAAATTAAATATGAAATAAGTTTATATTATTTAAATATTTTAAATTTTAAAATAATTTTACTTTACTTTGATTTTTAAAATATTTTATTTAAGATATACACTTTATTTGAGAATGTAAATTTATAATAGATTTAGGTTATTTCAAATTTTAAAAGATTTTATTTAAGATGTATATTTTGTTCATCAAATATTTTAAAAATAATTTCGATTACTTTAAGATATACACTTTGTTTTACGTATTGCTATAGCTTTTTAGTCTTTAAATTATGCTTTGGCGAACCTTGGTCTTGGTTGTGGCACATGTCTTTGAGTTGTGGGGCAATTGAAAATGTGCTTGCATATGGTCCTGTTGTGTGGCATTTGGGTGATGATTTGGTAGTTCTCGGGCTGGGGTTTCTTGCCCCTTTTCTAGATTTCGAAGTAAAGGTTTTTCTCTTTCTTGTTTCGAGTGTTCTTTGGTTGTTGCACTCATGCCTCCTAGGCACAGAATGTGCACTAGAAGAGGTGGAGGAGGCAATGTTAGCTCTAAAAGAAGTTCACCTTTTGCCTATGATTTTGTTGCCACTTTTTTTTTTTTTAATGTTGTCCCCTGGGCAGTTAGGAAGAAAATTCTACTTTTAGAGAGTCAAGAGACTAAGGATCACCCATATCACTCAGATTCAAAGGTGATAGGAGAGGATATGAAGTGGGCACCAGACCTTGGCAGGTTGAGAAAAAAAAAAATCATTTTATGTATTCATTGTCCTTGCACCAGCAAATGGCCACACTACTACCCCCGACTTTCAAGGACAAACAAGTTGAGACTTATAATATATTTTCCTCTTTGGAAGATGTCAAATGTATGATTCATAATATTACATTTTGTTTGGATAGTGTGGACTCTTGTTTGGCTCATGTAGAAGACTTCTTGGTGAGTAACTCTGCCTCTAGAGACCTCACTAACCCTCTAGATGATCAAGGGTAAACCCCTGCCATACTTTCCTCATATTAAGATTATGAATGGAGGGATTCTAAAGTTTTGCTGCCAAGTTTTGTTCATGTGTTCTTCAACTACAATTTTTATGGGAGTCTATGCTTATTATCCATGACCTGTGATTTTGAGTATTTGTGTTCATATTTCATCTCTTCTGAATGCGTTAATGGTAAATTTGTTTTCTGGTGTTCTCCATGCACTTTGGAGGGTATCTATTTATGGATATAGAGGTTATGGTTCGAAAGTGGATGGCTCTCATTGAGTTTTATTGATGATACACTTTCAAAACTCTTTATGGTATGTGGTGTCTGCTCCAGGTTGTTTTTGTGCACAATACCTTGTTTCGAGGCTTTTGACGCTTGCTTGGGTTGGTGCATTTGCAACTCCATTTATCAACATTTGTTGACTATCTATGTTAATGTCTCAGGATATGATGATGAAAGTTTTGGTGTTGACAACATCACACCAAGTTTGCATTGTTGATCTTTATGGTTTTTGTACTACTTCCTTTTCATGGTTCCGGGATATATATGTCCGCATTTTGGTGAATTTTTGAAGCAAAGTGTATTAAGACAAACATCGTTTGTTCACAAAGGACGTTATGGCAAATTAAGGCTCAATACAAAGTAAGTGAAAAATCGTACGTTCATTGGTCATTACTAGCTTCATGGTGGTCTCTCATTTTGGTTTCATGCTATGCACTCCATATTGTAATGAGCTCTTACTCAATCTCCATAGTCTACAATATCATATTCTATTCATGTGAGTTATTATTGTGATGTCTAATGTATTGAAGATGAACTTTGTTTGTGATTAGTGATATGGAAGTGTTTTAGGGAGTATTTTTGAGGATATGAGGTTAATTATGATGAACTCACACAACTCTTTATCTTGATTATAAATATAAAGTGAATTAATTAAAAAAAAAGAAAAGAAAAAAAGAAAAGAAAGATACACACTTTACTGAAAAAAATATACACTTTCTTAGAAAATTTAAATTTAAAATAGATTTATATTACTTTAATTTTTAAATTATTTTATTTATAATATATACTCCATTAAAAAAAAATCAAATTTAAAATAAATTTTGGTTACTTTACTCTTTAAATTATTTTATTTAACATATACACTTTTGAAAGATTTTAGATTAAATTTTATTTAAAATTTAAAATTAATATTATAGGTATTAAATTTATAATTATATATTATTTTTTAATATTAAATAAAAATAAAAAATAAATGTATTTACCATAAATTATATATTATATAAATTTTAAATAACTCTAATTCAATACTTTCCCAAAAAATCGAATGAACCAAGTATAAACATTTCTCATCATGGTAACGCGCTATCCAAAATGACAACTATATAAGTTATCTTAAAGTATTCAAATCGAGATGAGTATATTTTGAAGTCAACATATCGATAAAACCTGTGATATTCTATTATTTTTCAGAGTTTATATTAAACCAAAACAAAATAATTTTCAAGTCCATTTACACAAAT
This sequence comes from Pinus albicaulis, assembly GCA_034641835.2. Taxonomy (NCBI): domain Eukaryota; kingdom Viridiplantae; phylum Streptophyta; class Pinopsida; order Pinales; family Pinaceae; genus Pinus; species Pinus albicaulis. The sequence goes on along the minus strand of CM076581.1, from coordinate 1,156,096,746 downwards.
CAGATATTTTGAAATGCTCATCGTGCGTATATTATTAAATCGAAACGAAATAGTTTTTCAAATCCAGATTCAAAGAAGACAACATTTTACTTTATTTTAAAATTATTTTTTTTAGTAAAGGTGGATAGACGATTTATTTTAATACAAAGTTTTATGAAAGCCAAACATTTTATTTATTTATTATTATTTATTTATTTTTCCGATGATATTTTTGATACCAGAAGAAGCAGAGATGCAGTGGTAAGCTGAAAGCAAAGCGGGAGATGTTGTAAATGGCGAGCATGCGTGAAGAATGAAAAATGGCTTCCTTGAGTATACATAAGAATATCGTGCTGCACATTAAGGTTTCAAAATACATGTCTGTGCCTTTCAGTGGTCTGCATTTGCGGCTGATACCTTCTCGACTTCTCTGATTTTTACAATTAAATGCACCGCTTCATGGCGGAGGAAGTCACATTTTGAGTGCGTGAACAGTCTTTGAAGTTTTACTCTGTAGTCGGTGCTGCAATTGAATCAGAAGGACGTAAGCATAAGCATCTGGAGTTCTTTATTTATTTTATCCTTTTTCCATTCGAAAAATTGATGTTAAAAACCCTAGACATTTTTTTCACGGGATCTTTAGTGACAAAGATACTTGCAAGAAGCACTGTTACCAGTTTTGCAATCGAGAAATGACTGTTATTGCCTGAAATTTTCAGTTGGATTTGAGTTTAAAGAAAATTTTAAGCAAACCCAGCTTGAGGTTAGCTAGACTTTAATATTTTGAGATTAGAGTTGAACACAACTAGGATTTTTGCTGCAGTGAGTGTTGATGGTGGAGTGAAGTTGGAGTTGTGAAAGACACAAGTAGAGAAAAAGAATCTGTATTGTAGTCTATGTTTGGAGTTGAATTTGAAAATTTGGTAAAGCATTTATTATTGCTCGGTTTTTGCGGCAGAAAAGTGTTGGCTGGTTTGAATTTAAAATCTATGCATGGAGGGCAGAGAATCAATGGGATTGAGCGGACCTGGGTCATTTGGTTCGATTTTACACAGAGGAGTGGGTTCTTCTCCAGCAGGTATGCCCACGCCTTCGTCGGCACCAGCGGCTATACATACCCCGGCCGCATTGCGGCCTGTGGTGAGTTCGGTCATAGGTATAGCGTCCAACCCCAACAATCCTAGTTCTGCTTCCTATGCAACCGAGTCACCAGCTAGCGTTGTTCCTCATGGTGTGAACATGGGGGTGGGGATGGCTGTTAGCGTGGCACGAACAGAGCCGCTCAAGCGGAAGAGGGGGAGGCCTAGGAAATATGGGCCTGATGGAAGTATGGCATTGGCCTTGGCTCCATTGTCATCAGTTCAAGGATCATTTTCACCTACACAGAAGCGAGGTAGAGGGAGGCCACCGGGTTCTGGTAGGAAGCAGCAGTTGGCTGCTCTTGGTAACCCCTTGCACTTCCTCCATAGACTTTTGCATTTATGTCGAAACTTGATTTTCTTTCCCATCGATATGTCTTGGTGTATGCACTTCTATGTCCAATATTTATCTTTAAAATTTGGATTTTTGCATTTATTTTATGTTTTCAATATGTATCTTGGAGTAATTTTACTTTTATTGTTAAATTATCATCATCGGTGGCCACTGGACTTTATGTTGTAAATACTAAAACCGATATATTTGGACCATTTTTCTGTTTGCAATGCCACTACATTTGCAGTAGAATGGGAATTTCCGGATTGTCGATTTCATTTATTCAATCTTTACGAACTTAATGTTTTCAGGGGAGTTGTTGAGTTGCTTATAAGAGCTGTTGCACGCAATTATTCACTCTTTTTCTTGGAGCTTAATTTGCCGAAAAAAGTTTCGTTTTTTCAGTTTTGACCATCTTAAACTGTTAGAGGAACTATTGAGTTGCTTATAAGTGTTGTCAAAAAAGGTTGCGTACAACAGTGCTCCTATTTGAAACTTCCAATCCTGCGTATCTGAAGGTATACAGTAGAATTAGTGAAAACAATTCAATGCAAGTTTAAATCTAGAGAAACATACGAGATTTGCAGCATTTGGAATCTCAAATTGAACCACATTTACTCTCTGACCGTGACATTCATAGTTCATAAAAGTGCATGATGCACGCTTTGGGATACTTCTGCTGGTGGGAAATATTACGCTTGAATAGTTGTGAAGTTAGCTATTCCTACCTTAACTATGTTACTGAATAGTACATAGTACTATAGCAGCACTGTTATTTAAGAAGAATCATATTGATATTACCATGGAGAGACGACAACTTTTCTGTTACTAATGTTTAAGGAATTCATCTCATGTGGAATTACATACTCTCTTATCAGTGTTTAAACTTTAAAGAGCTAACTAGTTGTATTTTTTGTTAGGGGAATGGCTTGCTGGCTCTGCAGGGATGGGTTTCACGCCTCATGTTATAACAATAGCGGCAGGCGAGGTATGTGTCTGCTCGGACAATTTTTTGTTCAAGCTGAAGTATTGTTTCCAATATCTGCCTTTGCTTATATTTCTGTGTTTACATTGTGATGAATCCTAAAGTTAAAACTGTTATGGACTGAATAGCGCTAACAGCGAACTAATATAACTGTGACAACAGATTTAGTATGGAACAAACACAGATTTAGCTATAACAGCAGTTGATTCAGCAGTGACAGAAGTAAATTTAAACAAGAATATTCTGAAATATTACTTAGCTGCATGTCCAGCTGTTGGAACAGTAGCTAAATGAAAGAGATTCCAGCATGAAAACCCTTCAAAACTGAGCATAGGTAGAATTTAGAAAAATTAGATCTTAACAGAAAAACAGTGTGTACTTGAATATCATATAACTTAGAAAACAACACATAAAACAGAGGAAACTTCCTGCGAGGGTATGGTTGGCAACCGAGACTTAGATTAAACAATACTTTCCATACCAAAACTCTATGTCATATGTCTTGCCCAAATGCCAAACCCTCTATTTATGCTAGTTCCTCCCCCTTAGCCCAAGAGATAAAATAGGTACTCCATAGAGATTAGCTTCCGTATAGACCCACAAATTATTGGAATATCCAACTAAGACCCACAAATTAATGAAATAGCCAATTACCTCCATCTAACTGATCAGGTTAGTTTCATCTACCACATGAGGGCAAGATCAAACACATGAAGACAGTGGTTCTTCATCTACCTCTAAGTTGAGTCCTAACCTCTGCTGACCAAATCCACCAACTACAGCTTAGCATAACACCCTCTATGACTAAAAAAATTAACAATGACTCCATAATGTAAAGTGCACATGATACATTATCCTTGAGCAACTGTGCCCACTGCTTGAATTGCTCCGCCTTCAAAGGAATTGGGGCACAGGATGTCAAAATGTTTCCAGATCCCAGCTCCAAATGAATGATATGGTTGTCAGAGTTCTTACCTTGTTGCTTGTTAGTGTTTCTCCTTGCCCAGGGAGCAGCAGTGAGCAGATCCATATCCTGGTGCAGCAGATCCATACCTTGGGATGTGTATAGAGTATTGATAAATGATGGAACTAGGCACAGCACTAGTTGCTCAGGGAAGGGGGCTGTTGTTATGTAGGGATGAGTTAGGAGGGTGCATACATGCCTCTAGCATGCATGTACCAGTCTTTAGTTCAGATTTTGTTCTGTTCATTTTTAGTTTAGTTCAGAGTCAGTTTAGTTCCACATGCATTTCTATTATTGTCTAGGGTGCACATGCTTGGAGTTTTTCAGCGTTAGACAGAGGGAGTAGATATCAAGGAGAGCATTCATGCATGCTCCAGCACATAATCCAGTTGAGGTGCTCTTTACTTGGTACACTTATCCATGCAATGAGAGCACACAGAGTTATTAGAGTAGGGTTAGTGTTTGAAAAAATCAAACCATGTAGGCTTTTGCATGCGTCTAGGGTCATTGTACTTTCCCTCCTCTTCCTATGCTATAAAGGAGATGCAGGGTGCACCGCTGTGTTGGTTGGTGAGGTTTTCCTTGAGCTATTGCAGTGCTTTTTGTATTCTAGTATTCAGTAGAAGATAGATGTGATTGAGTTCAGATCCATTTGTTTGCTCTTTGAATTTTCATTATGTAGTAGATTAGCATACTTAGATCTACTATTTTGATTGAAGTTTTCAAGATTTCAGCTACCTAGTATTTTGGTTATTCTAAGTGCAGAATCTGCATATCATGGTTTTAAAATCAACATGGTATCATAGTGATAGAACGTGTTGAAACTTTGATGAATCTGTGTATGGATAAGACTGCAACCTGTCAGAGGGAGTTGTTAGATGGCTTCAGGGGTTGGATGCCTGATCTTCAGTGAGTGGAAGCAGATCTGAAGCTCTAAAGGGTGGTGGGTTGTGATGCCCTAGTTTCTATAGGGATTGGAGTGCTATTATTTTTTTGTGCCTAAAAAAGGAAATCTGCCCTTGCGTGAGGTTGCAGATATGATTCATTTTTGGCTGATCTATTGTTTGAGTTTTGTTTGTAGAGCTGCAGCAATGACTAGTCTTTGTCTCCAAGACTGTCACATGTTGGAGGATGCCTCCATCTTTGTACCCTGGAAGTGTAGACTGCAAATGCTCTTGGAGGAAGTAGATCTATAGAGTTTTATGGATACCAAGGTTGAGAGCTTACTAGTGCTGTTCAATTGGTTCATCATAAGAATAAGATGGCCAAAGAAAAGAGAATGATCATGAATTCTTTGAAGGACTAGTTGATCCCAAACAACGTAGTGAAAAAGACGATGAATGTCTCCCACATGATGCTTTGGAAGAACAAGCTCACCGACTTCCGCACTAGCAATGTTGATACCGTGGTGAGCTATATGATGAATATCACTGACTTGAGAGATCAATGTGTAGCCAAGGGAGACAAGGCTGATGAGGGTGAGTTAGTTTGGATAAGTCTGAATGGATTCTCATAATCTCAGGATCTATTTGTCATATGAGAAATTATGGGATGACTTCATCCAAGAGGAGACAAGGTTGGAGATTATAGCAACCAAAGATGAGAAGGTTTGGAGCCTAGCCCTCATGTGAAGGTGAGGAGAGGATGGAAGAAAGAAACTATGGAGGGTTGAAAGAACAAGAAGGAAGAATTGGGTTCTTTGAACTAGGGAAAAAATATCTGAGCCATATAAAGTACTTTAATTGCAATGAGAATGGTTAATATGTTTCTCAATGTCTTAAGAAGAAGAAGGGGAAGGGTAAGCAACAACAACGAAAACTATTTGTAGGTAGTGCGAAGTCTTCTGCAGGAGCAAATGTGCTTGCATCTAGATTGGAGACAATGTTTTCCATGTTGTCATGCCTTTCCACTAACATTGTTTTTGGTGTTGAGTGGTATGTGGACAATGAAGCTTGTAGGAACATGACAACCAACAAACCAATCTTCTTTAGGCTATAAGAATGAGATTTCAGAATGCAGGTGGAGCTTGGTGATGATGCCAAGTACTTAGTGACAAGGATGGGTTCTATCTCATTTTCCATGTCAACAGGTGAGGTCCTTGAGTTACATGAGGTATTGTTTGTTATTGGTTTAACAAAGAATCTTCTTTTGGTTTCTTATGGAACAAATAAATCACATATGGTTGAGTTTGATGATTAGAAAGTGATCATTATAAAACATAGCCCCGTTCTTGGTTGGGTTTTGGCTAGAGGAGTGCGTGCGAGTGGCCTTTATAGGTTGCTAACATATTTTATGAAGCGTGAAACTATTTTGCATAACAATGGTAATCTTTTTGAGATTTGGGATAGATAATTAGGTTACTTGCATCGAAACCTTGACTTTTCTGAAGAACATAATGGTGGCACGATTGGATTTCAAGGTAAAGAGGACCTGAGTGTGCATGGGATATGCACTTTAACAAGTATGCCACCATTGAGTTCTCAAGTAGTGAGCACAAACTGAGAGTGATTCTTGATCTAGTACATTTAGATGTATATGGAGCCATGTCATCAAATTTGATGACAAGTTATATCTATTACCTTTCTTTCATTGATGATTCTTTTAGGAAAACTTGAATATATTTTACGAGACTAAAGATGAGGTCCTTAGCAGGTTCTAAGAGTTAAAAACTCTTTTGGAGATCCATACAACTCTTTTGGAGATCCATTGAAGTAGGGAGCTGAAGTCGTTGAGATCTAATAATAGAGGAGAGTATACCTCCAAGGAGTTTGATTTATTTTGCAAAGAAGTGGGGATCAAGAAGGAGTTCACAGTGGCTTATGCTTGGTATAAAATGGGGTTGTTGAAAGGAAAAATAGTTCGAATGTGGACATATCTAGGCCATGGTTCTTGACCTAGATTTGCACATGTTTCTTTGGGAAAAAGCTTACAACATAATTGTCTACATCTTGAACAAGTGTTGTCATAGTGTATTAAAGGTCAAAACATTAGAGGAAGTCGTCCCTAGTGAGAAGCCTTGGGTATCACACTTTCGTGTTTTCAATTTTCTTATATATATATTCATATTCTCGAGGAAAAAGAACTAAATTGGAACCCTCTAGTGTGCAAGGTGTTTTTGTTGGATATAATGAGTCCTCTAAGGCCTACAGAGTCTACATTCCATCTTGACCAAGATGAAAATAGTGAGCCAAGATGTGAAGTTAGATGAGGATGCATGGTCCTTACAACATGAAGAGCCTTGAACATAAGTTTTAAAGAGATAATATAAGTATATTAATGTCCAACAAATGACTACAAAAGTAGGTCAACAAGACTTAAAGAATTTATTTGTTTAAAAGGTACAATGTGAAATTGCAAAACATCTCTTATAAAAGCAAGAAATATGGATAGACCCTTTAAAAGAGCATGTAAGGTAAAATATAGTGTACCATTATAAGGTATGCTTAGTGCATGGTTAAAGCTAATGGGGGCTTGGAGGTATAATCCTTCAAGGGCCTAAAAGTGAGTCAACCTTTCTCTTTTAACATTTGAGGCCATGGAAGGGAAGCTTTGAATGGATCATTGGCTGCTATAGATGTAGGGTGTTTGACATTGGTGTTGTTTGGAATTGGTCTGGATTTGAGGATGTTGAGATCCAAACATTTTGTTAGTATGCTTGTAGGGTGGGTGTTGCACACAATGAGGACCTTGAGGTCCATAGTGACAACTCCTTAGGGACTTTGAGGAGGTTTATTTGGGGCTAGTTGGTTGAGGTCTTATAGAATGGGGCCTTGATAGACTCACAAGGGTTTGATAGGTATCCCTTGAACTCAGGTTGAGGCAACGTGGAAGTAGGAGGTGATCTGTTTTATAGGATCCCCTTTGGAGAACAAGGGGAGAGTCCTAGATCTATGCTCCATAGCCTTTCTTATGAGTAGAGTGAGTTGCGAGACAACATTGATTAATATATCACAATAACATGTTTAGGGAGCATCTGCCCCTTGAAAAAGGCAATAGAATTTCCATTTGAACATTTGAAGGTAAAATGTTCCTTAGTCTTTTGTTTCATGCAGGTGACAAAGTTAGCGTAATTTGTTTAACTCCAAATGTGGTGATTTGTCTCAATTCAAAGTCTATGAGATCAAACATTGAATTGTTATAGAGGAACTGGAGAGCATGTTGCTTGTTACCTCTCAAACAATGTTATCAAAGCCCGACTATTCATCAAACTTGTAAAGCCTAAAAATGTGAATTGGACTAGAACTGGAAAAGAAGGGACCAAAAAACTAGTTGACCAAAGAATACAAAAAATATTCAAAATTTAAGGAAAAACATATATATTCAAGTGCCATATGAATACAATATAAATATGCAAAAAGTCTCATTTATATAGCAAGTAAGAGTGCATATAACCATAATAACACTTAGTGCAATCCATCTCTGAACCAAAATATATCAAGGAAACATACTTGAAATGGCCTCTAGAATTCAAAAATAAGGATAATACTAAACTACAATGCTACTAGTACTAACGTCTATCATTAGAATCATCATCTTGCTCATCATTGTTAGCCTTAGAATGAGTAGACTCTATAATGGGATTTTAAAAGCTCAAATGAATAGTGTGAGTGAAATAAGTAGGGCGTGTCTTTAAATAGGTTTTAGGGGGGCCTAGAGTTGGTTTGAAGGTGGGCCAGACTTTTTTGGGTTCTAAGTTTCACTATACAACATTGTATGGAACTGATTGGCTTGGTACAAAAAGTTTGGTTTTGTATCTGTTCCCCACCACCTGTGGGTAGTGTATATACGAGATTTTTTTTTCTCTTGGATGGTCCTCAATCGGCAACCAACAACCCCTTGCAGCCACTAGATAGCTCGATATGCCATTATCTTCGCCACATGAGCCAGCCATGTGGTCCCTTGCCCACTTGTTATGATTATATGTCTGAAGGTGGGCTTCCCAACCCTGAAGGTATGACTTTTCATTGATATAGTTGAGTAATTTTCCTTGTCATGGGCACTTTTGGGCATGGCTTGGTGGGGGGATTCAGCGGAAAGAGTGGGCTAGGTTAGTACTCTTGTCTCCACTTCCTGATTTCGTGGTTAGCCTTGTATCCTAGTCTCGTGGGATCTCCTCTACTGGCCATTAGCTTTAGGGTTGGCACAACATGGGAAACCCCAATTCTGGTTGCGTGGTTCCGCTTCCTGACACCATAGACATCGCTCCCTCCCACTCATTTTAGCCCCATTCATCTCTTTTCCCATCTGAGTCCACATGTGTCCACTGGGTCCACATAGGGTTAGCCTCCCCCTCCCCTCGTCCACACCTTAGGTCGGGCCTCGAACGATGCCCAAAGTTTGATGCAACCAAAAAGAAAAGAAAAGGCATAATTTGGCCACTCTTAATAGGAAAGGTACCACAAAATGCAAAAGATGGTTGGGACACACAAATTTAACACGTGGGCAAAAGCCAAACATGAGCTCTACCCCTTATCCATGGCCATCACCCTGGTTCCTATGGGCCCAAGATGAGCCTCCTTCCATCATTAAGGAGCCTATGATTGTCCCGATCGCTGGTGGGTGATGAACTGCCACACTGTAAGGGGGTATCCACTTTTATATACCACACAACGTGCTCTTATCCCTCAGAGCCCCGAGCAGTTATGAAGAAAAATCAATCAAAGGCTAAAGGCATATGAAGAAGGGTGGAAAAACAAATGTTGGGGTAACTCATGTACCATGATTTGCACCCTCCTATACCCAGGTGTGGGCTCCCCTTTATTATAGCTACACTTGTACCATAACACGTGGTCGGTGATTCCCTTGAGCCCCACTCTGTTCCATCACTTTATCATTTTCCACCTACCACTTAAGGGATGTACCATGGACATGTCACCCCCTTTAAAGGATGAAAACACCTAATAGGATCTTTGGTTAACCCCCTTATTGAGCTTGGAGACACTTGTACATGCCAAACCCGCTATGGAATGGCATGCCACCATGAAGTGCCCCATTGATTCCATGACTTGTAAGCTCTTTTATTTGATTATTCTAATGATTTGTTGTATTGGAGGGCAAGGGGACACATTGGATCTTATGTAAGATTGCAGGTGGGTCTCCATTTGGGGCTTGGTCTCCCTATACAAGGTCCTAGCCCTCCAGAGGGCCACATTGGCACTTGTAGGGTAAGTTTTGAGAGTCGTGGGCCTCCACCATAGCAAAGATTACTTCATGGATCCCCAACACCGAATATTGATTGCTCGTGTTCCACCTTGTTGCATGAGGATGATGCACCTGGTTCACTATGCCCAACCAACTTTACACTTTCACCATACACTTGGCAGATGTTCCAGGGTCTAGAGGAGGTCTTCCGCTGCAGAGGGAGGGCTATGTTGTCATCATAGCCCTTATAGATGGTCTACAAAAATTTTCGATCCACTTGGAGACCCATGAGGATGTCCTTGTGCCCCCATCCCCACTAGGGAGCACCACTGGTTCTTGCTGGAAAAACAAGGGGCCAACCCCTTGTCCACTATGTTGGGAGTCTATTTTCACATCATGGAACCCCTTGGAATTCATTAGGCCTCTTCAAAGGCCCATCGACTCATTATGTTGATCATTCTGCCCTCTTGAGAGGCTCATCTTTATGTTATTGAACTATTTGGTGGGCTTGTCACCAAAGTATTATTATTATGCACATTATTTTATTTTAGGGGCATTATTAGTCCAAATTAGGTCATTCGAATTCATTAGAGATTGTATAAATAGATGAGAGGTGATTCACTCTCTCATCATCACTTGGATCAGGTTATTAGCTCTTGTGGGATTTTCGCTATCCCTTTTGGGGGATGAGTTTGGATGATATGGATGAATTTTGATGTTTGGATCTATATCTCATCTTGGAGCTTCATTTTTGGCATAATTTGATGATTGGATATACTCTTTTGTAGATATAAGTGATCTTTTTCTTGCTTATTCTTGTTATTTACTTTGTCACATGAATGTTGTTGGGATTTTTGCTATACAAGTCTGAAATTTACTGCTTTTCTATACGAATTAGTGGAAATTTTGATCTTTTATAGCGTTGTATCATGTCATGGACCATGTCTGAATGGGTGAATGTTCCTAGAGATAATTTATGCTAAATACATCTCGATAAGTCATCAATTATTGCAAATCGAAGTATAAAGTCCTTGAAGTAGCTGCTCTCATGCCCTCATGCCATGAGGAGTTGCTTGACTCCATCTCTCTCAAAGTACAAGGCACTAATCCTTTCGTAGGTGGTCACTTTCAAAGCTTATTTCTCTCACCTCTCCTTCTTTTTCTAGGCCTAGCCTCCATAGGTCATCTAGGGCATCAATTATCTCACATTCTAACCATCAAAAGACTTTGATCTCTTGCCCATAGAATATTACTAGAATAATCAAAATAAAATACTTCTAGAAGATTGTAGATCTATTTATCGAGCTTTTATAAGGAGGCTGAAATTATTTGGGACATCTTGAATTTGTGTATGGCCTTTGTGAGAGGTTTTGAGAACCAGGTTCTCAGCTTCAATAGCTCCAGGACGAAAACCCTTGGGCCTTAAGGGATTCAGTGAGATTGGAACAAAACCCATCTCATCCCATGGTGAACTCACTCAGAATTCACAAGTGTATTTATCAGTTGCATTTCTAGTTTGACGGACATATCCATTAGCAAATATATTTAGAGGTCGGATCCATTTTGCAGCAGTTGAGGCTTCTATCTCAGCTATTCTCCAGCTATTCGTATGGCCATGTAATCTCCCTTTTATATATTAATATAATAATGCTGCATTTGTTTTGTGTTGAAGTTGTCGTAGATTTTATCTTTGCCATATTCTGGGTTTTATTTGCTGGTAATCTTAGTGGTGTCTTGCTTAAAATTAACGACATAAATTTTTATGAAGAAAATTCCCTGATAATTCCACGAAATATCCAAACGGGATATTACAGTGGTATCAGAGCATGATTTTGGCTAGCTGTGGGTTAATATCAAAGTTTGCCATATTGTTCCTGAAGAATAAAGGATCCAAGTTTGTGGGTTAAAATTCTTAATCTCTTTGTCGAAGAATAATTGTTGCAGGAGCCAAATTAATTATTCTAGCAGTGGCTCAAATTGCTATTTGTTGGGTTATTCCTGGGTATAATACTCACTGTTTATAGGCTGATCTCTTTCATCTGAAGTGGCTGAATAACACATCCTTGAAGGCCACATTTCTGAGCACTTAATATCTTATGTGGAGCTGATTAGAGGACGAGATACTGAGTGTTTGGGCAGGCTGAGTTGTTATCTTCAGAAGACTGTTATAGTATCCATTGGAGCTGAATTCTTCTTATCAGTCCAGTTGTTGTAATCAGGTTCTTGAATGCTATTGCATTGTAACTCTCCACTCTGAATTAATAGAATTCTGATTTGCCTCTTATATTCCTTGCTGTTCCAAGTGTTTGAGTTTGTCTGCTATATGTTTGACAAAAGTCCTGTACTCTAATTGTTTGTTAAAAGTAATCAACAAAGCTATGAATTTTTTTGGAAATTTTTGGCATAAAATCTGACAAATTTTTTCATACCTATTTGGCCAAGTTCTGGGGTTTTAAAGAGGCCTAGTTGCGTCGCATTAAGAGTTCAAATTGCCATCCTGAAGGTGCCATAATTAATTGGGTTCAGAGGGCCGGATTTATACTTATTCTGAGCTGAAGTATGAGGCCAAAATTCATCTCTTGATCAGACTGAGTCTCCATTCTCCAAGAGGTCGAGTTCTACCATAAGAAAAAGGGGACGAGTTCTGATATCTGAAAGAGGTTGAATACCCGGGTGAAAGGGGGCCGTGTTCACTGTCATAGAAGGCCGAGTTATATTCTGTCCTTTGTTGGCTGAGTTGGGTCTCAAAATAAGTCTCTGTTGTGGGTCAAGTTAATGAAAGGGAGACTGTCATTCCCAAGTGCTAAAGCTGTGACCTGAAGTTTGAGTTTATACCAGTCACAAGAGGCTGTGGGTTTTATCCTTCAGTGCTGGCCGAGTTTTGTGTTGAAGGACTGTTACCACACAATCTAGTCGGGGCCCTAGGAAGGGTACCTAAAGGACAACTACTAAACCAAATGGCAACAATGGGTCAAGGGCCCACTGCCACCTCAGTTGATGTCCCTTGCTCTTTATGGACTTTCATCAATGGGAGGAATCCCAGTATGAAGGAAACCACTAGAATGATGAGGTCAATGATTAGATATGAAGTGATTTCCGAAGCCCATTCAAGGGAGAGGCTTAGATGATAAGTTGCTTGCTTTGGAAGCAAAGGAAGGGTTCTCCAAGAAAGGCTTTTTGGTAGGAGGCTAAGACCTAGGTGGAAGGGATTATCAATATCATAGATATGCCTAGATCAAGGCTTCCTAAAGAAGGAAATGGAGCTCTCTTAATGTTTTGTAAGATGGCTATCATATAATGGTTGGGTCAACAAGAGAGAGCTAGGGGCACCCAAACTAGGCTTAGGGTTTCAAAGATGAACAATGGATAGGGTGCCCTAATACAAGCAAGGGTGAGATAGGCCAATGAATAGTTAACTTCCAATGAGTTTTCAAGTGTAGTTGACCTATGGAAAGCCACTAACTAAGGTAATCTAGGAATAGGAATGATGTTGGAGGTTGGAGCTAGGGCTTGGGATATCTCCAAATCTAACCACGGGAATTTGCTCAAATTTTGAGGAGACCCCAACGTAGTAGTGGACCAACTTTCTCTTCAAATGGGCCAGCCTAATGCAATTCACACTAGGCCATAGGAGACTGTTAGGGTTAGGGCAAAAAATGGAGAAAAGGTCAGAAAATTTTAAAGGTGATCACCTAGGATTGCAAGACCTAGTGCCTTACAATTGGGAGAATGGAGTCAAAAGTTACTTTGATTTGGAAATTTCACTCAATTAAGGAGACCTAAGCAACTTCACTAGCCCTAATGATGCAACAACACAACTACTAGGTATATATACTTCATTAAATGTTTTGATGGAGTTTCAAGGCAATGCAATGTGCAATTAGAACTATAGGAACATTCATTAACTTATTCTTCAACATGTAATGCATGCAATACTTCAAATCCCAATGGTTTCAAAAAATCGTACTTCAATTAGGGCACAATAAGACTTGACAAATGTTTCATACATTAATCATGTAGCATTATAAGGAAAATAGTATGAAAAATATCACTTACAAGAGAAACCGAATATATCCATCCATCGAGTCATCGAAAAGAAGCTCCAAAATAAGATAACGAAATTTCCAAACATCAAAATGCATCCAAAACATCCAATTCGTCCTTCAACTGCAGGTCTGAGTTCTTTTCACAAGAGAAAGATCCAAGTGATGATGATTTACAAGTGAGGCCTCACTTGTATTTATATGATCCTCTAACAATTCGAATTGGTCAAATTAGCGTAATGAGCCCCCAAAATGACTCTATTGTGCAAAATAATAAATTTATTTGTGACAAGCCCACCAAATAGCTCCAAGGATAAACAATAAGCCTCTCAAGAGGGCCAAAATGATAGACAAATAGTGAAAATGGGCTGTTGGAAGGCCTAGACAAGTCCTCCATGTGCCAAATCAAAGAGGAGGGCTCCCATGACGATGAGCAAGGGGATGTCCCCTTGGTTTTCAAGCAAAACATCTGTGGTGCTCCCAAGTGGCTGTGGGGGCACAATGAATGGTCTCATGGGTCTCCAACTAGATCAACATGTCGATACTCCATCTATAAGTTCTAGACTGATGATACAAGCCCTCCCATGTCTCCCTAGGTTAGACAAAACCCCATTTGGGCCCTGGATCATTTGCCAAGTGTCTGGTGCAAGTATGTGGCTGATTGGGCAATGTAGCCCTAGTGCATCATCATCTTTGCATGAGTGAGGCATGAACAAACCAAAATATGGTTGCTGAAGGATCCCATGGTGCAACAATCAATGCTCTACTGTGGAGGAGGCCCATGGCTCTCAATGCTCACCCTACAAGTGCCATCATGACCCTCTGGAGGGCTTGGATCCCGTATAGGGAGGCCAAACCCCAGGCGAAGACCCACTTGCAATTCTGTATAAGATCCAATGTGTCTGCTCTTCTTCCAATATAACAATTCATTAGTACAATTGAGTAAATGAGCTTACAAATCAGAGAACCGAGTGGACACTTCATAGTGGCACGCCCTTCCATAATGGGCTTTAGAACGTACGAGTGTGCCTAGGTTCAAAAGGGAGTTTAATCAACGACCCCATTAGGTGGTTTCAACCTCTAAGGGAGTGATAGGTCCATGGTACATCCGTCAAATGGTAGGTGTCATGTGAAATAATGATGGAATGAAGTGGGGCAATAGGGAAGGCTACAAGCCACATGCCACCGTACAAGGGTAGCTATATTGAGGGAAGCCCACATATGGATCAATAGATGTAGGAGGGAGAAATTGTGGTTACATGAGTTACCTCGACCTTTGTTTTTCCACCCTTCTTCATATGCCTTTTGTGTTTTATTGATTTTGATTTCTTTTAACTGCTTGTGGCTCCAGGGAATGAGAGCATGATGTGTATGATATATCAGTAAATACCACCTTAAGGTCAGGCAATTCATCGCCCACCAGGGGTTGGGACAATCATGGGTTCCTTAATGATAAGGGGGCTCATATAAGGGGCCCTAGGAACCAAGGTGATGGCGATTATGATAGGGGTAGAGTTCATGTTTAGCTTTTTCCCACGGGATAAATTTTTATGTCTTGGTCATCTTTTGCATTTTATGGTACTTTTCTTGTTGTAAGTGGCCAAATTATGCTTTTTTCTTTTTTAGCTGCATCAACCTCCGGGGCATCGTTCCAGGCCCGACCCAAAGTGTGGACAAGGGGAAGGGGAGGCTAGCCTCTTGTGGACCCAAGGGATAAATGTGGACCCAGATGGGAAATATGTGGAAAGAGGTTAAAATGAGCGGATGAGACTCATGAGAGTGATGTATGTGGTGTTGGGAAGCGGGACCACGCGACCAAAATCTGGGTTTCCCATGTAGTGCCACTCCTAAAGCTAGTAGCAAATAGAGGAGATCCCATGGGAGTAAGATACAAAACTAACCACCAAGTTGGAAAAGGGGACAAGAGTACGGATCAAGCCCATTCTTTCCGCCAAATCTCCCCACTAATCCATGTCCAGATGTGTCCATGATAAGTAAACAAAGATACACAATTATATAATGAAAAACCATACCTTCGGGATTGGAAGGCCCAGCTTCAAACATACGGTCATAACAGATGGGTGAGGGCACATAATGGCTGGCTCAGGTGGCGGAGAATGGTGGCACATTGAGCTATCTGGCGGCTGCAAGGGACTGCCGGCTGACGGCTGAAGACAAATTTAGGAGAAAATTTCTCCTATGGGTGTCACCCACCGATGGTGGGTAACAAGGACATTGTATTCTCTTGCACAGGTCGAGATCTTGAAGAACACACAAAAGGGCCATTTATTATCAGAGCATGAGCAACATTTCAGAGGGCTGTAACATACTTAAAGGGGCCGAGTTTACCAGTTAGTTCGTGGACTGTCTATCTCCAGCAAAGAGAGTCGAGTTCCCTACTGTATGGAGGCCAAGTTCATCACATCATAAGATCAAGTTTCTCTGCTGGCTGAGTTGTGGGGATTGTGTACTTGAGGAGGCATTTTTTGAGTATATATATCAGACCTATAGCCTGGAACCTTGCTGACATTATCTCTGAAAAGTTCATCAATTTCTGGTATATTTTGAGTTTTTGAGTTATTTTCAAAATATAAGCTTGTAAGGCTGTTGCTTGCTTCTAATTGGTTTCGTACATTTTCTAGGCATTATATAAATTGCATCTTGCTGAGTTAAAGCTTTATTCATGTCTCTATTTGGTACTGTGTATCTCTATGTTAAATAAATGTATGAAAAGTGCACCTACATCCATGTGCAATCTAACTGTTGGACAAAAAACCTCTAAGAAAGCACTCAACAAAATTCAGAAATTAACGGGGAAGTGGCCAAGATGCCTTAGTTTGGGGACGATTCATTTCCCAGATATGTTGCTATCTTAGGAGACCGAAATTCTTATATTCAGGTGCTTGAGTTTGGTATCAAAGAGGCTGAGTTTTTGAGTTGCTCAGTCATCTTTTGAGGCTGAGTGTTGACACAAACCAGAACATCATTTTGAGGCAGAATTATCATAAAACTTATAGACCTTGCTTATCAAATATTGTTGAAGATTAGTGCTGGTGTTTCAAAGGTTGAAGTGTCTGCATTTTGGGATATAGATTCTTCATATGAACTTGAATTCGAGTTGACATCTACAGAAATTTTGGTAGCATTTTGGGATATAGATTCTTCATATGATACTTGAATTCGAGTTGACATCTACAGAAATTTTGGTAGCATTTTGGGATATAGATTCTTCATATGATACTTGAATTCGAGTTGACATCTACAGAAATTTTGGTAGCTAATCTCTGACATTTAATTGAGGCTAAATTGTGGAATCCTAAAGGTTGTATTAGTTCAAGATCTTTGTAGGATGAGTATCTCTATTTTTCATTGTGACCGAGACCATTGGAGGGAAAATTTGCTAAGTCATGGTATGTTCCCTTGAAGGTGTAATTATCTCACACAAAATTTTGTAAAAATGTCTGCTCATAATCATAAACATATATTGGTTGATATATGTTGAGTTGCTTAATGGTCATATATACTGCTGAGTATTGAACAATTAATGTCCATTGCTATCATGTTGGATAGAGGATATTGCCATAAATACTGCTGTTGATATACTAATATATGAGTGAGGGAGGTTTGGTTGTTGAGTCTGAGTTATTGAGCAGGTTTGTTGCCAGTATAATAGAGAAATTTGCAAGCTTAAAATTTATTGGGTCATGGATGATCTGGCAAGGATTTGAATTTTGGAGTGAAGTGGCCAAAGGCTAACAAAGGTTGGAAGAGTCGCTAAGTCAGTTAGCAGCCCTTAGCGCTGACCCTCTCGCCAAAAGAAATTTGATGAGGAGAATTTTTGGGGTTCAAGATTTGAAAAGAATGAGGAGCCAAAGCAAAAGCATTCTCCAAAACTCCCAAGGAAGAGCAGAAATCAAATGAGAAGGGAGCATATCTGTTTCACCTGTAAGGAAGCATGGACACCAGATCCAATTGTAAAGTTAAAAGGGACAAAGAAGTAGACGAGACTACAAAAATTGAAGCAAAGCAAGAATTGGCAAGGAACTCAAGCCAATTGATTGTGGAAAGGGTTGAAGGGTCCATGGTTGGACAGGAGTCACATGCGGAACACTCTAACATGCATGATCACGAGGAGAGGCATGACTCAAAAATCACTGAATCACATGATGAGGATCACGAGTCTACTCTTTTGGAGAGCCCGTTGAAGGCTCAGGTGATAGTAATGGATGAGATGGGGTCCTCTTCTATAGTTGAGTCCATGGATTTTCATGAAGACACCATTGTAAGGCATGAGCAACCATGTGAAGACGTTGACAACAACACACCTATGCATCTATGTTTGATGGAGGAGATAAATGAAACTCCCAGGGAGCAAAAATTTGTTCCCATTAGAGCATAGAAGGCCAAGAAGAAAACGCTCAAAGAGGATTCGAGGGATAGGCTCCTAGTGATCCAGCATGAAGAACACATTAAGGAGCGTGAGTTAGATGAGGATGATATGCACAATATACATGATGAGCCATCATTAGAGAGCCAATTGAAGACTCAAGTTGGAGATGTGATGGAGGTGGTTGACCATCCATATTTGGGTCCACCCATTGATGAGGTGCGAATAAACGCAAAGGAAGCCAACACGGATGCAATACTTTCAAACAATAGTTGGCAATAGAAGATTGATCATTTCAGGACAAATCATATGGCATTGAAGCAAAAGGTTCAGATAGTACGAGGCACCATCTTGCTATAGAACAATAGAATCGAGGAACTTAGAGTGTTGTGCGTCGAGTCAACGACCAAGCTGTCTAGTGTTGAGGGACTATTGAGGTTCCTAGCAGGGAAACAAGAGGAGTATACTTTGGAGATACAGTGTAACCCTCTCCAGGATTACATAGACAGGGCTTGCAACATTGTTTGCCCACCTTTGTACTTTCAAGAGAAATGGGCAAGGTTTTCAGGATGGATTTTATTGGTTGACTGGGTCGAGCAACATTGGCATGATGGACTTATTCCATGTGTAGGTATTCATACATTCAATCCTTCCCATGGAATGGATTGGCAGGATATTATGAATTGGTATCTTATCCATGGGGCGATATTCTTAGTCAGGGGCATAATACAACAGGGGCCCCTCAACATGAGAGATACTAGATGGTAGTGGGATGTAGGCCAACAATTCATCAACATTCCGGTTGTATTAGCCCAACATCAACATGGTGGGATTGACTTGGTCTATGCCAGGGGTTTGATTGGAGAGGAAGTGCTGAGTTGGCATTCTATTGGTGGAGCAACATTTGTAGCTAGGGACAAAGTACACTTGGAGCCATGGAGCGTGAGCATTGATACATGGATAAGATGGCATTGGGATCCAGGCAGATCCATTGATGACAGATTGGAGTCAACAACTTGTTTGGGATATAGGTATTAAGGCATCCTTTGATGTTTATTTAGCACGTAGACATGATGTGACCCAATGGTTCATATGGACTCCTGGTATCATTGTGCAGATGCCTCTACTATGTAGAAAATCCACGAAATTTTGATCTGCTAATATGAGCAATCTGAAAGAAAATTTCTTCTCGCATAAACACATGATTTCTCTACTAGATGCAGCGGAATAGGAACAAAAATAAAAGCACAGTCACACAATTCAAAACACAGAATTTCTAGGGAACCCAACTGGGCAAACCCTCTGCTTGTTGAGAATATTATTGATAGAAACTGAGGAATGATCTCTTACAAAATACAACTGTTTCAATTTGAAAGATACACTTGTATTTCCTGCTTGTTCTAAGCTTGAAACCCTTGTAAGACTGCTGATCTCTGCTGCCATTTACCAACCTATGCACAAGCTTCTCTTGCACACTCTTCCTCTCACAAGCTCCACACACAAACTCGTGCTCACCAAAACAATGATTAAACTTGTGCCTTCATTCCTCCTTTTAAAGACAACTTGAATGGTTAAAATCAATGAGTTCTATATTATGTAAGTTGAACTGGTGTTTCACAAATTAGCAAAGGCTCACTGATAGTTTTAACTTGTCCTTCCTAAATTTTAGGAGGCTAACTAAAAATCTTGGTCCTGTTCCCAATACAACTCACACTAGAAGACAAATAACTTGACCTTCTATTTTAACACATTAGTTAGTTGCTTCATAACTTGTCCTAGACTCCTATTTTTTAGGAGCTTGAGCATGCCAAAGAAGAAACTCGTTCTGGCTCTTATGATTAAGGCACAAATCAAGGAACCCAAAATCGCTTGATTGGAGAGAAGAGATGAGTTGGTATTCTATTGGTGGAGCAACATTTGTAGCTAGGGACAAAGTACACTTGGATCCATGGAGCATGAGCATTGATACATGGTTGAGATGGGATTCAGATCCAGGCGGATCCATTGATGGCAGATGGAGTCAGTGGCTTGTTTTGAATCCAGGTATCGAGGGATCCATTCATGTTTATTTAGCACGTAGGGATGATGTGACCCAATGGTTCATATGGGATCTTGGTATCATTGTGCAGATGCCTCTGCTATGGATAGATATGGATTGCTTGAGGGCAAGCAATGTTGGGGCGGGATGACTTGTAATGTCCCCATTTTCAGTTTCCTCTATAGTACAACCAAGATGGATTTCCAGGGTACATGATGGCTAGGTCACAGGAGTAGGATTACATCATCAGAGGTCCCAAAGGGGTTTTGAGGTGTTTTATAGGGTCCAACAACGTTTGCTTGGCATATTCCATCATCAGGGTCAATTTTGCACAAATTGCTTTTGGTTTTGTTGTAATCCGATAATTCTCGTAAAACGAGGTTATTAATGAGCCAAACTTAATTAATTACGATTAAGGTGGCATTTCGAGAGGAATATTTGATGGAACACCTTAGCATAATAACAAGTTGGAATCAGAACTAGAAGATCTACTGGATGGGGTGATGAGAAGTGACTTCTAGCGGCTAGAGAGTATGGTGGGCGATTTACCATGTTCTCGTATTAAAAGTGACTTTAATTAGTCACTTAATTAAATAAAGAAGGGGAAAATGATTAATTAAAAGTACAAGTCACTTAGATGAAATCAAGGGGGAGCTTCTAGAATAATACTAAAATAATCAAGGTCACAATCTCTGCAGCGCTGAAGGCATCAGGTATGTTAGATTTCAAGGTGAGGGATTGTTAATCAAGCCCTTGCTTGCTTCACTTTGACCACTCTCCGCCACTTACTTTAGAGACTAAGCTCAATATAGATAAAAATCAAGGGAAACACTTAGCCATGCATTTAATTAAAATAAACCAAGATCTTGCATCTCACCTAAGTCATATGATTCACATTTCATCTAGGATAAACAAGCATTTAAGCAGTGGTTGTTCATCCGATCATTTGGTCCTTAATTGATATAAAGCAAGTGATTGACTCCATAAGGCACTGGTCTCATAATTAATTCAATAAAATATCGTAACGTGCTAAAATCAACCAAGTGGCTAGGCCATTCAATTGTCTCTTGGACTTGTTGGTTTCCAACAGGTCTTGCATTTCCATCATCTATAGGGATTACCCCCCATAGCATGCTATTGGGAGACAACTAGAATGGAGAGGCCGAGGATTAGAGTGACAACCCCCGATTTGAGTCGTTGTCGCACCGTGCCTGTATAATCTAAGCGAGAACATTTTCTGGCGCCGTTGTCGAGGATAGATTTTCCTACCCTTGGTTCTCACACCATCCTTTCTTATCATATCATTTTGTGATCTTTCATCCTTCATTTTTAGCCGACAACACCACAACATTTTCTGGTGCCGTTGCCGGGGATCAATTTATTGGACCTTGGAATTGCGACATTCTTCTTAATCATCTTCACCTTCTCCTTATCTCATCATTCCTTATCCTTGTCAACACCACATTTTCTGGCACCATTGTGACATTTTCCTTGTCTCTTCATCTTTTGATCCCCTTATCCTCTTTCCTCTCACTAATCTTTTCATCTTTTCTATCTACACCTTTAGCACCTAGACATTTCGGTTGGTTTCTTGTTTGGGTGGAAACTCCACTTATTCATCCATTTACAAGAGCTTACTCTAAAAGAGACCTTGGTAGCTTGGTTAACCCCGCTCCCGATCTTGAAAAGACTCTGAGAGCTCGGTTAAACAAATCACATTCTAGTAAGCACTTAATCTTTCTTGGAGATGAATCCCTCCCTTATATTCACATACGTTTCCTTGATCCAATAAATTAGGACTTCATGGCTTACTACAGACCTTGTAGCTTTGCCTCCTCACTATATTCCAGATGATTCTGCTATCAATAAGCTTCCGATCTTCCAGGGGAATAATGCCATCAATGCCGATGCTCACGTAAAAGAGTTCTCAACGTTTCTGCAAAGATATGCTCATGCGACTGCATACAATCACGGGGACGTTATAATGAAGCTATTTGTCCTTTTGTTAGAAGATGATGCATTGGATTGGTTTCATGCATAATATTAAAAATCGGTCGGGTCAAACCGAAAACCGGTCAAACTGGCTGGTCAGACCCCTGGCCGGTCAAAACCAGCCCAAAAACTCGGTTTGTACCCTTCTTTTGCTGTTTTTTCCGGTCAAACCGGTGTTGACCGGTTAGTTAAGGACGGAATCGGTCGGTCAGCTACCAAGGCCGCAAAAGGGACCCATGCAAGTATATTTTGACAGTTTAGGGTTGTTTTGGAGGGAAGAGGAGGGTTGTTTCCCTCCAAAAACACCCTCTCCAATCCTTTATAAGCAGGGGCAACCTCTCATTTGTCTCACACCATCTCATTTGGAGATTTTGTGAGTTTGATTGAGAGCTTGGAGAGTGTTGAGTTTTTGCTGGAGTAGTGGAACAACATAGAGTTTGAGGCTTGCCGCTTGAGCTAAGTAGTAGCCATCATGCCTCCAAAAGGCAAGGATATTGCATGGGCTCATTGTGATATGATTGATGGCAAAATGATTTGCAAATATTTCCAAAAATCTATTGCAGGAGGGGGTATTTACAGGTTCAAGCAACACTTGGCTGGGATAGGAGGCCATGTAAAGCCATGTGGAGCACCAAATGAAGTAATAGGGCATATTAGGGCAGAATACCTTCAGAAGTTTGAGAGTCAAGTCACTGAACCAATAGAGAAGTTTGTGACTGGAGCAGTTGCAAAGTTTGGCAGTCGAGAGTTGGGAGACTCAAGTTCAACCAATTGAGTTTGAACTTTGATCATGATTAGAAGTTTCAAGTGATAATGTTGATCATTAATTAGAATTTAGTAATATCATATATGTAGATTTGTAGTAGACTGTACTATGTAGGCTAATGGCCACAATGCTCATAGCTTGTAGCATTGTTTTTGGACTTTATGGGTCATTTGGAGCTTCATTGCTTATGTATTTTTTCGATGATATGTATTGCACTCAGTGCCATTTTGATATATTCACCTTTACATGGTATATAAATGAGCAAACTTTGCATATTTTGTCTCTATTGGCTTGGAATCATGGTTGCAAATCTTAAAAATAGTTATTTTTATTAAAAAATAATTATTTAATGTGTTTTTTTAAAAACTGGTTTGTTTAGACTTGACCAGTACCGGTTAGACCGGTTCTGGTCCGGTTACTGGTTCTTTAGGTCCACCGGTCCGGTCACCGGTTTCGGTTTTTAATACTATGGTTTCATGACAAGCCTGATAATACTTTTGATTCTTTGCAAGCTCTCACCGATGCATTAAAAGATAAATTTGGGGATAAGAGAGAATGAAAATATTTGGTCAAAGAGCTTAACTCTATTAAGAAAAGAGAAAATGAGACTGTTGAAGAGTTTAATCAAAGATTCAATGGAATCCTGAAAGATATGACTCAATATTACAAGCCACTTGACAAAACAGTGTTGGAGCAATATCTCGAAGCAAGGATGAGAAGGGTGTTCCTATCTTTCTATCAACCAAGTTTATGCTTGGAGGTAAATTATTAATGCAAGACTAGCTATAGGATGCAATGCAAGATGAGTTGAGTGCTTCTTAAGGCAAGATTGTTTAATGTTCCTTTAAGTACACTAGTTATGACTGATCTTAGGTTATGAGTCATGACAATAAGTACTTAACAATGGTAAATAGGGGACAATCTCAACCATAAGAATATGTGCCAATTTTACAATTGCCAATAAGATACAAGAGATAAACAAGATAAATGCTCTTCACAATGATTCACCAATATAGAAATACCATTCACAATAGATATCCACCTTAGCCATGAACCATAAATCTTATGACAAATAGAGCACTTGTCCACTTAAGATATTTAACCAATGATTCTTACTCAAAAGAGACAATAAGATTATCAATGCTCTTAGCCAATTAGAAGCCTTCCAAGATATATCAACAAGATATATTATAATAATATACCAATATTATAATTAAATTCCTAAATGCCAATCATTCATGAGATATTTAATTAAATTAGCAAATCCTCAAGTTAAGAACACTAAGATCTTTTATGCCAATGTGAAAGAGAGCAAGAAACACCGATATCCAATAGACTCCTAGATTTATTCACCAAAGGCACCATTCAACAAGATTATTGGATTATGAGATTAATGTGCTTTAGAGAGTGAGCTTATTTGTGTAAAGATTGAAACTATGAAACTTAAACAACTCACAAGAAGCAACATTGTATTAGATGCTAGCAATCTTGTCCACAATAACACGTTTAACAATGTAAACAAACCCTTTCCACAATGAGCAATAGAGCGTAACCAAATGAAAAGCTTTATTTTACTTATATTCCAATCACATCCAATGAGCATCAAGTAAATTTTATGACAACACTGAGTAAATTAAGTTTAGGGAACTTAAGATGCAAAGTGTGATATGCCTATGAGTGCTCAAATGCAAGAGAGATATGCTTAGGTGTTAGATTATTTTGCCAACATAAATTTCTTTAATGGATGGGTTCCTTTTTAGATGCTAATAACACTGTTTCACTTCAGTCTTTAGTATGCAGTCCCAAGAAACATGAGAGTCATCATTTCTTCATGAAATCAATCCCAAAAAGTAGATGCCGGACTTGCGCAATGAATTGTTAATTTGCGTAGATGAATTGTAGATTACTTTTATGCCACTTGAATGAGCTAGATGTCATTATTATCAAGAGGTCAGAGAACTATAGCAAAACAATGGGGCAAATGAAGGTCTGAAGAGACAAACCAATGGGCCTTTAGGCCTAGTAGAAGACTAGTCCACTTGCCTATTTTTTTTTCCACTAGTTAGGCCACATGCAAACACAAGATTTTGACCAAATTCTCTACAAAATACATGAAGCGTTAGATTAAATGGAAGTAGAGAAGAAAAGAGGGAAAGGAGAGCTAGGAAGAGGGCATCAAGGCCAATTAGGCTTGCGACTAGGGCTTCAAGGGACCACGACAAGGGTTTCAAGGCCGAATTAGGCTAGTGGCTCACCACAACAAGGAAAAGAAACCATGACAAGGGCTAGGAGGGTTGACGCAAGGCCCTAAAAAATTTGCAAACCCTTGCAGAATTTTGAATTTACTTCAAATTTGCTTCAGATCTTCAATTTAGCTCAAATCACTGCAAAATCCTTGGATGTTGGCCCTGTAAAAAAAATTGGAGACTAGATCTTACCCTCAAGAGCCTAGATCTAGCTCAAAACCCAACAAATCTTCTTGAAGCTCACCTGCACAAATGAAAATGAAAATACCCAAAACCCCAATATATACAAAATTCAAAAAATAAACCCCAAAACCCCAATAGTTGTAAAACAAGGGTTATACAAATTTATTTACAAAGATTATTCTACAAAATATAATTTACAAGATATATACAAATATACAATGCTTGTGAAAATAAAATATTATTGAGAAATAATTTTTCAGATGATGGTGACAATGGATCAAAAGTGTTTTGAAAGTTATGGTATTTCCCACAACCTCATCGAAGTAAAAAAATCAAACAAAAATTCCCGGAGCCCAAACAAGGTCGACTCTTCTCCAATGTTTGTGAACTTGGAACCCAGGGCCGATGTACCAGCAAACTCCATATATTTCTTCAAGAAAACTTGTTAAAGATATGGTGAATCATATCACCTAAGATAGACCCAAAATCTATCAATAAAATGTTCTTATCATTGACAAATGAATAAACAAGTTTATAAAAAATTTAAGCACAATATAGGAAAGCACATAACCAACACATACGACAAATCATCGGACAAAGAACACCATGAAATGAGCGCCAAAGTCTTTTTATAATGAAATTCAAACGATCCCAACAGATCAATGGATCAACACCAGCGTTACACAATTACATAGACTAGAGTCACAAATTTCATCTTGACTTCAGAAGCAAATGGCTTCTACTTTATAGATAAATCCTCCAAGTAGAAAATGACGACAAATTGGCTTGATCCCCGTTAAAATAGACTCGACCATCGATCATCTTTTAATCTTTGCCATCAAAAATATTTATTTTTGAGGAATTTTCGAATTTCTCATAAAAACTATTTTTTGTTAATCCAAAAATTGATTTTTTGGATTAATTTCCTCAAAATTTGGACTTTGGCTTAACCACCAATATCCAAGGGCCTAGTTTTTCTTAAAAAATCCATTTTTGCCTTGGTGGGGGACATCCAAAAATTAACTTCTTTTTGACCCACGGATTTTTCGATCATTTTCCACTTGGAGAAATTGAGTTCTCTAAAAATAGTTTTTTGAACTCTAAATTAATTAATTTTCTGGCTCAAAGATTACATAAGTCCATCAAATAGATATTAAAGATTAAATCTTATGGAGATAACATAAATCCAAGATTAAATCATCTGGAGATAACATGAGTCCATTAAATAGATATCCGCTCATACTCAAAAACATCATGCATATATAGAACATCTGCTGGAATAGAAAAGTTGAAATTTAGTCTTGGGAGGAATAGGGTGGTTCCTAAGGCTTTGATCTTTGGCCTAGGGAAAAGTGTCAGGAGATTAATTTTTTCTCCTAAAGTAACTTTATAAATTTTTATAAAGTTAAATCTAATTTAAAAGTGACTTAAGTGATAAAGTTACTAAAGTGACTTTATAAAGTTATAAAGTCAAATCTAATTTTAAAGTGACTTTAAGTGATAAAGTTACTAAAGTTAAAGTGACTTTAAATAAAGTCGATATAAAATTAGAAAGGAAAAAGTGACTTTGGAAATAAAAGACTAAGTGGGTCTTTATTAAAGTGGGGTGAATTAAAAAATGAAAAGTGAGATTTAAATGAGCATTTAATCTCGGCCCTAGATCTCAATCTATCTCAGCCATTGGATTTAGGGATTCCCCAAAAGTCACTTAGGGTTAGGTTAAAGGAGGAAAAGGAGGAAAAGATCATTCATTCTTTCATGAGCAGATTGAGAGAGGAGGAGAGGGAGCTGAAGAGTAATTTCTGAGCTGAGGAGAGCAGCAAAGGCAGCACAGCAAGTCCGTACAGCAAGAGAGCACACTTCCCAAGGCTGAAAAATCCGTACAGCAGAGTTTATTGGCACATTAACCAAGGCAGAAAGTCCGTACAGCATTTGCACGGTTTTCGAGAGAGGGGCAGCACTGTTTTCGAGAGCTGGAACAGCAGCAAGGAGCACGATTTTCAAGGCAGATTTTTCTGGGCACGAAAATCGAGAAAGGGGGCTGCTGTACCATCCGTACAGAATCCGTACAGTCCGTACGGTCATTCCGGGCACGCTTTTCGAGGCAGCTAAGACAGCATTTAATGCTGTAATTTCTCTGAAAAATTTCTGTTTGCTGTTTGGCACGTTTTTTCGAGGTGGAGGGTGGCACGAAAGTCAAGATAAGTGATTTTTGTGTTTGCTGTAATTTTCTGTGTATTACTGCTCACTGTAAAAGCATTTTTCAGAAATAAAAGAGAAGCTTCCAGACTGGTTTTCCCCAAGAGTTGTAGGGGGTTTTTCCAGGGTCACCTTGACCAAAAATTTCCGAGTTATGATGTGTTGAATGACTGTTTGTTACTGCTGTTATTTTATTTCTGCATTTACAGCATTCTGAAAAATTTCCAGAATTTGTGTTTTCAGCAAAATTTATTTTCCGGTTATTAAATGTATGGATATGGGAAAGGGCATTTAATTATTTTGGAGTAATAAGGTGGCAGCCGGGGTGGAAGTAAATTTTCTACATGGTATCGAGCTTGAGTCTTTGAAGAGCTGAGTTTGGGACGACGAGGAAGAAAATTACGAAGCTTGCTGATTTTTCACTCAGAAAATTCCAGCAAGCTGATTTTTCACAAACAGCAGATTTTTACCTTTACTACAGCAGTGTTATTTTTCAGTTTTAGGACAGCAGGATGTCATTGGGACTGAGGGTGGAGGATAGGTTGGATGGGCATTCCAACTACGGCATTTGGAAGGAGAGAATGCAGAGTATCTTTGAGGAGGCAGAAGTCTGGGACATTATGGTACATACCACACAGAACCCTGTGAATGTGCCTACTGATGCTACTCAGTTGGCAGCATATAATAAAAAGAACAACAAGGGTAAGAGGCCGATTCTAGACGGAATCAAAGACCATTGCATTCCTCATGTGAGAGGAAAGAGAAATGTTCATGAGATGTGGACAACATTGTCCAATCTCTACCAGAGTACCAATGAGAACCGGAAAATGGTCCTGAAGGAGAAGATGAAGACCATTAAGATGGGCAATGATAGTGCAGCTGGATATCTCACAAAGATTACTAATGTGAAAGATGAGTTGGCAGCGATTGGAGAGGCCATTCCACCCACTGAGTTGGTGCGGATTGCAGTGAATGGCCTCCCCGTTCATGGATGAACTTTGCTGATGGGGTTTGTGCACGTGAGACCCTTCCCACATGGGAGAGGTTTTGGGATGATTGCATTCAGACAGAGATCAGGAAAGGTCAGCTTGGGGCAGCCAAGCCAGTTGAGCAGGATGAGGATGTAGCACTGTTGGCAGGACGCAAGAAAGGCAAAGGGAAAAAGCAGGCTTCCACAAGCAATGGTGGGGGCAAAGGCAAAGGTAAAGGTAAACAGGATAACACACAGAAGGACTATTCCAAGGTGAAGTGTTGGAATTGTCAGAAGATGGGACACTATGCAGTTGTGTGTTCGGAGAAGAAGAAGAAGAAGGGGAAGAACCAGAGCATGGCAGCTTCAACAGAGGTTGAGGACTTTGCAGATCGCTTTGACCGGGAGTTTGGGTTCATTGCGTGTGAGTCTTCTAGTGCAGGATTATCTGCCATAGAGGTTCAGAGGGAGCATGCATTTCCCTCGATTAGCGGAGCATCTTCGGGTGTCTGGTATGTGGACAGTGGGGCTTCATGTCACATGACAGGAGTCCGTGAGTACTTCTCAGAGCTTTCAGAGAGTGGCACTGATGTAGAGGTAGTACTCGGTGATGACAGAGTTGTTAGAGCAGTCGGTGTGGGAACATTGACATTTCAGAGGGAGTCCAAACCTCCCTTGAAGGTGTCGGATGTTCTTTATGTGCCAGGGATGAGGAAGAACCTCATATCCGTCTCAGCTTTGGAGGACAGAGGATATGAGATACTATTCAGGGGAGGACAGGTGTTGATGTATCCCAGGGGCACTCCAGCTGATTCAACTAGAGTGATAGGTGTACGCCATGCAAAGGTGTACAAGTTTGCATTCCAGCCCCTTTTGGCATTGAGCAGTAGTACCGACAGCAGAGCTAGCAGTTCTGAGTTGTGTGAGATTTGGCACCGCTGGATGGGGCACATGTATCATGGAGCCTTGAGGACTTTGCGGGAGATCACTACAGGTGTGCCAGATTTCAGTACTGATCACTTTGATACTTGCAGAGGATGTGCAATGGGCAAGTTTGCCAAATCCCCTTTTCCCAGCAGTGACAGCAGAGCGACTGGGATACTTGATTTGATTCATTCCGATGTGAGCGGTCGGATGTCTCATGTTTCCTTGAGTGGATATGAGTACTATGTGTTATTCATTGATGATCACTCCGGGAGGACCTGGATTTATTTCTTGAAGACCAAGAGTGAGGTCTTCAAGCGGTTTCAGGAGTTCAGAGCTCTTGTGGAGACACAGACAGGTCGGAAGATCAAGTCCCTGAGGTCGGACAATGGAGGAGAGTACACCCTTGGAGAGTTTGTTGACTATTGTGCGGAGGCGGGCATTAGGAGGGAGCTCACTGTTCCTTACAACCCCCAGCAGAACGGGGTTGCGGAGAGGAAGAACAGATCCATCGGAGGGGCTGCCAAAGCCATGTTACATGATCGGGGGTTGCCATTGTTTTTGTGGGCAGAGGCCTGCAACACAGCTGTTTACTTGCAGAACAGGAGTCCGCATCGTGCCTTGGGGCACATGACTCCGGAGGAGGCTTTTTCTGGGAAGAAGCCTGATATTGGTCATCTTCGTATCTTTGGGTGCATTACATACTCCTACATACCCAAGGAGAAGAGGACCAAACTAGAACCCACCGCAGAGAAGGGTATCTTTGTGGGCTACAGTGAGACCTCCAAGGCCTTTCGGATTTACATTCCTGCACAGAGGAAAGTTGTTGTCGGGCGGGATGTGAAGTTCGAGGAGGACAGGGCCTTTAGGAGGTCACGGGAGTTAGAGTATCTGGATCAGCCAGACCCTCAGCAGCAGTTGAGTCAGTCGCAGGGATCCAGTGGGCAGGGATCAGGAGGATCCGGAGGTACATCTATGACGATGTCGGGTCCGTCAGTGGGGAGTGGCTCACAGAGTCAGAGGGGTGGAGCTATGGGCAGCACGCAGGCGGTCACGGAAGCGATTCAGCAGGAGTCCCGCGATGGACGATTCACACGGTACCTCGGCATCTACGAGGTTCGGGTGCGGGCGGAGGACAACGGACGGGAGCCCAGGTCGGGAGTTCGAGGCTCTGATGTTGAGGGAGGAGGAGTTTATTCTCACGGCGGGAGAAGTGTGCTCAAGGAAGAGGAAGCCCAAGTGGCTTCAGGACACCTTGAGAGATGCCACATCTGTTGCTGAGCCTAAGAGGCCGGTCAGAGAGAGCAGACCACTTGAGAGGTTTTGTAGCTATATGGCAATGGCTACCAGCATCCTTGACTCTGAGCCTTCTAGCTATGAGGAGGCAGCTAGCCAGCAAGTCTGGAGAGAGGCCATGCAGGAGGAGTATTCTTCTATCATGAAGAATGATGTTTGGGAGGTGGTGCCGAGGCCTGAGGGAAAATCCGTGGTTACTTCCAGATGGCTTTACAAGGTAAAGCATGCTGCAGATGGCAGCATTGAGAAATTCAAAGCGAGGTTTGTGGCTAGAGGGTTCTCCCAGGTAGAGGGAGTTGATTATGAGGAGACCTTCGCTCCCGTGGCTCGATATACTTCGATCCGCTCCATTATATCGATAGCAGCAGAGATGGGTTGGAAGATCCACCGGATGGATGTGAAGCCCACATTTCTCAATGGCTTCATACAGGAGGAGGTGTACATTGAGCAGCCACAGGGCTTTGAGGTGCATGGGAAGGAGTCCCATGTGTGCAGACTGAAGAAGGCCCTTTATGGCCTGAAGCAAGCTCCCAGAGCTTGGTACTCCGGGATAGATACTTACTTGCAGAAGATGGGTTTCACAAAGAGTGAGGCAGATCCGAACCTTTACTATATTGTGATAGGTGAGGAGCCTCTCATTCTGGTGCTGTATGTGGATGACTTAGTCATTACAGGTGCAGAGAGACTCATAGAGCACTGCAAGAGAGATCTTGCGACGGAGTTTGAGATGAAGGACATTGGCTTGATGCATTACTTTTTGGGTTTGGAGGTGTGGCAGGAGGAGGGGCATTTCTTCCTGGGGCAGGGGAAGTATATTGTGGACATCCTTGGCAGATTCCACATGGAGGATTGTAGACCCATGTCGACACCGATGATCCCCAACTGGAAGAAGCTTCATGCTTCGGATTCCGAGTTGGTGGATCCCACATTGTACAGACAGCTGATTGGTTCCTTGATGTATTTGGTCAACACTAGGCCAGATATTTGTTTTGCAGTCAACACGATGAGTCGGTTTATGTGTGAGCCTAGGAAGGTTCACTGGGTGGCTGCAAAACACATTTTGCGGTACTTGCAGGGGACAGTGGATTATGGTCTGGACTACAGGCAGGAGGATGGAGTGAGATTGGCAGGTTACACTGATTCTGATTGGGCAGGTTGTGCTTCTGATAGGAAGAGCACTTCAGGGTGCTGTTTTGGGTTGGGTTCGGCAGTAGTGTCATGGTTCAGCCGAAAGCAGCGGTCAGTAGCATTGAGTTCAGCGGAAGCAGAGTATATGGCAGCCAGTCTAGCTAGTTGTGAGGCCATCTGGCTTCGCAAGATGTTGTTTGGCTTATTTGGTCAGCCGTTGAGACCTTCAGTGATTTACTGTGATAATCAGAGTTGCATTAAACTCACGGAGAATCCCGTATTTCATGACAGGTCAAAGCATATCGGGATCAAATATCACTTCATCAGAGACTATGTTCAGAAAGGAGCTGTGAAGCTTGAGTATATTCCCACTGATGAGCAGGTTGCAGATATTCTTACCAAAGCCTTACCACGGGGCAAGCATGTCTACTTGAGAGACAAGATGGGTGTGGTGAGGAACACCTTCCTCGGTAAGAGGGAGTGTTGAAATTTGGTACCGGAGGACAGGTGGTTCCCTAAGGCTTTGATCTTTGGCCTAGGGAAAAGTGTCCAAAAGAATTTAATTTTTCTCCTAAAGTAACTTTATAAATTTTTTATAAAGTTAAATCTAATTTAAAAGTGACTTAAGTGATAAAGTTACTAAAGTGACTTTATAAAGTTATAAAGTCAAATCTAATTTTAAAGTGACTTTAAGTGATAAAGTTACTAAAGTTAAAGTGACTTTAAATAAAGTCAATATAGAATTAGAAAGGAAAAAGTGACTTTGGAAATAAAAGACTAAGTGGGTCTTTATTAAAGTGGGGTGAATTAAAAAATGAAAAGTGAGATTTAAATGAGCATTTAATCTCAGCCCTAGATCTCAATCTATCTCGGCCATTGGATTTAGGGATTCCCCAAAAGTCACTTAGGGTTAGGTTAAAGGAGGAAAAGGAGGAAAAGGTCATTCATTCTTTCATGAGCAGATTGAGAGAGGAGGAGAGGGAGCTGAAGAGTGATTTCTGAGCAGAGGGAGAGCAGCGAGGCAGCACAGCAAGTCCGTACAGCAAGAGAGCACACTTTCCAAGGCTGGAAAATCCGTACAGCAGAGTTTATTGGCACATTAACCAAGGCAGAAAGTCCGTACAGCATTTGCACGGTTTTCGAGAGAGGGGCAGCACTGTTTTCGAGAGCTGGAACAGCAGCAAGGAGCACGATTTTCAAGGCAGAATTTTCTGGGCACGAAAATCGAGAAGGGGGGCTGCTGTCCCATCCGTACGGAATCCGTACAGTCCGTACGGTCATTCCTGGCACGTTTTTCGAGGCAGCTAAGACAGCATTTAATGCTGTAATTTCTCTGAAATATTTCTGTTTGCTGTTTGGCACGTTTTTCGAGGTGGAGGGTGGCACGAAAGTCAAGATAAGTGATTTTGTGTTTGCTGTAATTTTCTGTGTATTACTGCTCACTGTAAAAGCATTTTTCAGAAATAAATGAGAAGCTTCCAG